>JAVLUX010000001.1:57859457-58151957 GCA_032164185.1 Moxostoma hubbsi
CTGTCACTATTTTCACTTAGTGTAAATAGCATCTAACACTATTTGCACTTAGTGCAAAGAAGATACTTTATGATGCTTTTTCTCTTAGTGTAAATAGCATCTGTCACTATTTTCACTTAGTGTAAATAGCATCTAACACTATTTGCACTTAGTGCAAAGAAGAAGCTTTTTGTTTCTTTTTACTCTTAGTGTAAATAGCATCTGTCACTATTTGCACTTAGTGTAAAGATCATCTAACGTTATTTGCACTTAGCGCAAAGAAGATACTTTTTGTTTCTTTTTACACTTAGTGTAAATGACATCTGTCACTTTTTACACTTGGTGTATATATCATCTAACGCTATTTGCACTTAGTGCAAAGAAGATGCTTTTTGTTGCTTTTTATGATGAGTGAATATCTATATATCTATATATTTGTGCATATCCAGTTAAAGTTATTTTTGGGCAAAATTGCGGTGAGATGGACAATTCTGAACATTTTGGTAAAGAAACATTTTACAAAATCTGTTTTGAAACATTTTTTCTAGCATTGTATGTAATGGCTTACAGGGTCTCACCACCTACAATTTTTGCAATTCGTCACACTGTTGTTTGGTATTTTAGGTGTAAATTTGATTTTTTTTAGTTGATTAAATTACTGAATGAAATGAATATAATGCATTGTAATAAGTGGCTGGAGTGAGCGTCTCCAGTATTTCCAGAAGGAAATTTGGTGATTCTGAAGATGCCGATTACGTGTACACTATACAGTAACAGCTGTGGAGCATGTAAACATCTTTTATATAATAAAGGCTTAATTGGAATATGGACTTTAATTGGAAAATGATGTTCATGTATGTGGATACTATCAGTCACATAGCTCACATTTATTTATAGTCTGGCTTGCTACCCCACAGTTGTAAATGAGCACAGGTTTGTTTTATTAATGCTGAAAAGTGGATAATCGTTGATGTCCTGAGCAGCAGTATCAGCAGCTTGAAACATGTAACATCGATTTGTAAATATTGTTCTAAGACTAATAATACAATGTAAATGAATGAACAAATTGATGAAGTGGATGACTGATTGTACCAGAGAGATAAAGCAAAGACACACCCCACACTAAACATCCTGTCAACCAGAGCTTCACAGTCATGCTCAGCTCTACACAACATGTAGTTTGTTCTTATCACAACAGTGTTAACTGGCGGTGTTGGGCAAGCTACTCAAAAAATGTAGCACGCTAAGCTATCTACTACTCAACATAAAAATGAGTTAAGCTAAGCTAAAAGCTACAATTCAGAAAAAGTAGCAAGTTAAGCTACAAGCTACACGCCAAAAGTAGCTTGCTACATTTAAGCTACTTAATTTTTGTTTCAACCGCAGATGCACATAGCATACTTTCATAGACAAAGCATTAAAAATGCTTATTCATATGACATTTATTAAAGCCATGGTCCAGTACACATACAAGTATACAGTAGGTGCAATACGTATGTGCACGTAAAAAATACAAAAATACATTAAAATTAATATTTAGACATACCCATGTGTTCACCATGTAAAATCAATTTTTTACATTTATTTTTCATATTTATACTACTACCTCTACAAACACGTTCAATATGAAAAATCACTATTTTTACATTTTATTTTATTATATTTATACTACTACCTCTTAGTACAGTATACTATTCATCTTATCTGGGCTGGAATGAGGTTGAGTAAATAATGAGAATTTACATTTTTAGGTGAATTATCCCTTTATTGGTGCAATCAGATTACATCAAAATGATCATATTTACTAGATTAGCACAAATAAACAGCACCACAAAGTTGTAAATCCAGCAAGATTTTCTTTTAATGGCGAATTTCTGAGATGGGAATCTGAAATTGATGTCAATTTAAGAAGCATGGCAAGAATCAAGCAAATTGGTGATTGCACAGTTTAGATTGATTCATTTTTGAGAATAAAGCTTGCCAGAAAATAAAATGTATTTAGCTCATTTAAATGGGGTTGCAGTCTTGTGCAACAAATTCGCATTGCCCACCAGTATATGTGGCCACATGTTGTTGCATTGGTGGTGAAATAGCTTCCTGCTTTTTCAAAAAGGGGAAAAAGCTAAAAAAAATTGAAAAACAGTCCCATTCTGTCCAACCAAAATCACATTAGCGCTCATTACGTTGTAATTATGGCTTCTGACCTTGTAAATACGAACTTTCCAGGAAGACTTGAACATAGTTCAGCCTAAACCACAACATAACTGAAATAGTGTACCTTAGCAACCACATAGAACACACTAGAAACAACATATCGTATAGCATCAATGTGCTAAAAGCAAAGAGAACACCTTAGCAACAACCCAGAACACTCTAGTTTCTAAAATAAATATTGTTATACATTTTCATGAGCACTGCTAATTATTTATCCATATCGTCGACCTTGTTTAAATGTAAAAGGTAGCCTAACCCATTTGTTTGACTTGCATATGCTGATAGCACATAACTTCATAATTATTTCACAGCTTTCATATTGGTTAAGCCAAAACGTATCAATTTAATTAATCAAAATGTGGATTTAAATTTACATGAGCAGTTTATTTTCTTCCCAGTGGAGATGAAGTAACACACGTTGTCTGGAATGTGCTTTGCTTGTGATTTTGATTCAGATTCATGATTCGTAAAACAAATCATTCAGACCAATTTTGAATCTTTTTTTAAAGGTTCAAAAGGAGTTATAGGTTAAAGATTTGACTCAAATGATTCTTTCACGAATCAGACATCACTATCGCTGATCCACATTGGATTTAGACGTACAGCTGATATTTTTTGCAGTGTTCCGTCGCAAAAGTAACGAAAGGGTCTGGAGAAGTTTATCAGAGTATAAGTGTTAACGGGGCACTTTGCTTTAAATCAGTCAGGGGAAAAACATGGGAAAAATGAAGACGATTGTACAGTTTGCGAATCTGCTAAAAGATTTGAATGTTTTATTTAAATTTCTGAGAATGAAGTGAAAACAGTACTTTTTGCATTTTACAGTAACAAGAGTTTTTTTTTGTGTAATAATTGTTATTTCCACAGTGAGACTAACGTTACTGATAAAAAATATCCTTGTCTAAAAGTTTTACATTGTCTCAAATGATGGTATTTCAAAGAAAACCTCTTTTCCATCATATAAATACGAGAAATACACCCTCTAAAACAATAGAAAGGAATTATTTAAAGGGCAATAGACTTTATCGTTTTTAATAAAAAACCCTGACTTGGTGAAAGTTTAATTAATAAGGGGCTTAAATCTATGGGAAGAGGAGGGAATAGGGTCTTTAAGGGGTACTTATTTTTCCATCTGGGCTATTCTCCAAAAAAAACTAGTCAATTAGTCTCTTAAGCTGCAGAGACAAAAACGTTATTAGTTCTAGCAAAAAGAATAATGGGTTTAGAAGGTTTTGCTTGAGAGGCAGGCAAAATCCCAAGCTGAATCCTGGGTATTCAGAATTTTTCTTTTTCGCATAATCGTGAAATACCAAGCAGATTATTATGCATGCAAGTGTTTTTTTCTGCGTAATAATAGGCAGTCTGGAAGAAGGCCTGTCATGGTTTACAGACAAAAATAAAGGTACCATAATGGGTGCTCAAGTAATCATTCAGTTGGATACCTTTGCAATATGCCAGCTTTGAAATTTGTGGACTTCTGCATTGAGGAACACAAAGCAACTTCTAAGTATCTCCTTAACTGCCATGGTGGATTGAGCAACGTCTGACCATTCTCTGTCAATGTTTGTACAATCTTTTGTTTACCTAACTGGTTAGCTGCCAGTCTGTTTAAGGTTTTGGAATCCTTTTGAGATTGCATATTATGAAGTGTAACTCCTAAATAATTGTCTTCTCCGCACGATAGCTACATAAATCAGCCACACCCTTAGTTGTACTTCTGTTTGCTTTGTTGCCATCAACTGCCCCATCAGATAATCCTGTTGGCACAGTTCCTCAACCACAAAGTCAACTCCTCTTTTTAACTTGAAAAGGGAGAAAATACTTTTTATATTCTTCACAAGACTGAAGGTCTTAACTATAACATATTTTAATGGAATAATTAATAAAAAAATGAAAATTCTGTCTATAGGCACCTTTCCGCCATTGTGACTAAAGGTTCTGAGTATGATTACAAACCATTCCTGGCCCGGATTTCTCAACACGGTTAGCAATCCAAATTCAGGACAGAGAAAAGTGCTGGTGGAATGGTTTTAGTGACATTGTGACTCATGATTGTCACTTGCCCAGTCAATCCATTCTAATCCTGATTTTGCAGTACCACAATGGAAAAAAACCCTGTTACCAGGCTGTGGCAGGGTGGAGGGTGGGGCCGGGTCGTGATGATACACACCCGGTCTCGTATCAGGCTAATCAAGCCTCCAAAAGGCATAAAGGCCGATGGCAGACGTTGGTGCGACGAGAGAGAGAGAGATCATTTACGGACATGTCCATCATGTGTGTGTTTGTCCTTTGTTTTAAGTTTATTATTAAAATAGTATTTATGTTGACAAGCCGGTTCTCGCCTCCTCCTTGCCTGTCGAAATCCCTAACACAGGCCAACAAACTCATATCGGTACAGAATGACATAATTCAGTGATGGTAACCATTTGTAAAAGCAGCTGTTATTTACTTATCCTGATGTCGTTCCAAACTCATATGCTGTTATTTTTTCAGTGGAACACAAATATATATATATATATATATATATAATTATTTTTTTTATATTTACTCAATCTCTCAATTATCGAGCACCAAAAAGGACAAAAAAAACAAAAAAAAACTTAAAGGCACCATAAAAGTATTCCATATGACTTGTGCACAATATTCCAATTCTTCTGAAGCCATACTATAGCTTTGTGTGAGATAATATTTTTTTTAAAAATATAATTTGTTGATAATGTTTCCAAGTTCCTATGGACAAATTTTAGTACATCCTTAGAAATTTCTCCTTTTATATTCAACAGGAAAAATAACTTCAACGACATGAGGGTGAGTAAATAATATCATTTTTGTTTTTATTTGGACAACAGTTTAGTTTTCTTTTTTTTGTTGCAAATAATCCCTCACAGCCACAGCCTTGTGCCTCACTTGGAATTAAATACGTTTAACCTTCAGCTTTGCTGTTGGTGCCTTAATGATAAAAAGGTAACTGGAGATCAGTGTTTGGAGATGGTAGCCACCTTGCCTTTGAGCCGCTTGAGTGATATTTCTCTTGCCTGAGGTGAGTATAGATTAGACAAGGATTGCATAACAGTGTCAGCACAAGGCAAGTCTTTGGTGCCCAAAATATGACCAGCTTCCTCACAGAATGCAATGAGATGCAGTTTTTCTCTCTCTGGTGCATACAGAGAGGTGATTGGCTACATAAGGCCATCAAACAAATTAATTATTTCCCCTCCATGGTAAGAAGGTGCTGCTCTCCCAAATCGAGTGCCTGCACTTGGTTATTACACTTTAATAGCTTGCTCACCAAACTAACCATATATTACTGCGTGTGCAGACTCAGATCAGAGAAGATGAATAGGCTATTAATTAGAGTTGCGCAGAGAGGGCACAGGGGAGAGACTACTCATAGCCCTGCAATCAGTGTCAACGGGGCCCTTCTCTCTACATGCTAGCCAGGCCATTGCCAGGTCAATAGACTTGATATCAGACTCTCAAGAGCACAAGCCAACAAAGGCCAGACAGTCAGGTGGGCAGAGCATAGCAGATCGCGGGTATGTAGAATCAGCATGCAAGGTGGTTTGAAAAAGGATAATAGAGTGCTCATTGCTTAATGTAGGGGCTTTCAGCCTTTTCAGAGCCAGGGACCCCACACCCAGACTCTCAGCAAATCCATGGACCACCAGTGTGCAAAAGCTAGGTTTTCTGTGCAACACTATTAAAACTTTAATTACAGACCTCATTAAATCACTTGATAAGCAGCATAATTTTCTTTCATGTGTTGATCTCTGTCCTACTGAAACAGGATGTTTGGGCGGCGTCCCTTTTTGTTTAATAACCAATGGGCTTTTGGTCCTGTTTATACCTGGTTTTCAAGCTGAATTGTGTTACATTTTGGATGTTAAAAACTTTCAGTGCCAGATTAATATGCAGAGACCACAATAAGTAAAAATTTTTTTAGGTTGATTTGCTTGAAAACTGTAAAACTGTGTCTCTTTGGTGCTTTAACAATTGCTCTGTTTATTTTGAGCATCCCATCCAGCCCTACACAGCCACATTGTTCCAACCACTGGCATGAGTTTTGGGGCAGGACTATCTGTTTGATCAACAAGGATTGGGGGAGTGTCCAACAAAGCTGAAATGTTTTTTTATTTTTGCAAGTCTGTGAAGAAATTACAGTTCTCAGCTTATAGGTGTATTTGGCGATCTGATCACAAGTAGGGATTTTGAGGGGAGGGTGGCAGATTTAATGGCGACAAACAACAATAAAATGACAATCAATCAAACTGCATCGCTGAAAAAACTGTGCAATGTTTTCTTCCTAGAAACATTTAGATTCAAAATCATTACTTTATAATACATGTTCCCCATCTGTCGCTCACTTCGACGTTGTGTTGAATGAAGTGACACTAGGGGACTTCTTTGAAGACCTCGGTTACCTCTGAACTTAAGAAAAGGCCAATGAGAAATTGGTAGACAGAATTTGCATGTCCCTCCCCCGGACAGACAGGTATAAAAGGAGGGAATCATGCATCTGTCCATTGAGATTTCTTCTTCGGAGCCGTGCGGTTGTGCGATCAGATTGAGGACGACCCGGCTGGTGATGGAGGCGATTTGGGGATGGCAGCATGCTCGGTTTCGCCGGGAAGATCCCCACAAACCACCTGCCCCCCTGGCATGCTCGTTGACTTCTGTCCAAGCTCGAGGTGAGAGCGGCTCGCCTCATGGCCAGTCTGCATCCTCCCTTGAGCCCCCCGAGCTGGATGATGAGTTCGGCTTTGCATCGGAGAAAGTTCCGGGTCCGCCTTCGGGTCAGCATGCCTAGTCTGAGGCTGACGCCCAAATGGCTGACAT
Organism: Moxostoma hubbsi; assembly: GCA_032164185.1. Lineage (NCBI taxonomy): Eukaryota > Metazoa > Chordata > Actinopteri > Cypriniformes > Catostomidae > Moxostoma > Moxostoma hubbsi. Next base: position 57,866,487 of record JAVLUX010000001.1, read on the forward strand.
GCTTGATCGGGCTGCCGTCAGCGTGGGGCTGGACTGGAACCCTCCATCCTCTCCACAGCCTTCACGGCTAGACGATTGGTTCCTCGGGTCTGGGCGGCACTCACAGCCAGGCCCCCCCCCCCCCCCCCCCCGGTTCCTTTCTTCCCGGAGGTGCATGATGAGCTGACGAGGTCATGGAGGGCACCTTTCACTGCCCAAAACCCACCTCCTCGCTCATCTTCTCTTACTATCCTCGACGGCGGGGCGGCCCATGTGTACTCTGAGGTCCCCCAGGTGGACAGAATGGTTGCGAACCTTCTGTGTCCTGAGAACACTGCCACCTGGCAGGATCGTCTGGTGCACCCCTCCAAGGCCTGTAGGATGATGTTGTCACTGACCGCCAAAGCCTACAGCGTCGCTTGACAGGCGGCCTCCGCCCTGCATGCCATGGCCCTCCTGCAAGTTTACCAGGCCAAGGCACTAAAAGATCTGCACTTGCATAGTCCTGACCCCTGTGCTCTGCGACCGACCTTGCCCTCAGGGCCATGAAGGTCACAGTGCGGACACTCGAGGAGGCAATGGCCACCCTCGTGGTCCAGGAGCATCATCTGTGGCTGAACCTGGTTGAGATGTGGACAAAGCACGCTTCCTCAATGCCCCCATCTCCCATTTCAGGCTATTCGGTGACACCGTGCAGGACTTTGCCGAGCAGTTCTCAGCGGTGAAGAAACAGATGGAGGCCATTTCCCACATCATTCCCCACCGCCACACCAGCGCGGGCAGTGCTCCGTCTGCTCGCCGAGGGTGTCCTCCTGCCGCTTCCAAACGACAGGCAGCTCCGCCTCAACCTGGGCGGAAGGAAGTGCATGCACCCTGTCTCTCGAATGTCCTCAAGGACCCAGAAGGCTCCCAAGCGTTCCTGAGACAGACGATCCAGGGAACGAGACATTTGCTCCAGAGCTGGTAAGCAGACTACTCCATCCCCCGGTGGAGGGCCAGGAGAAGAATCCTTATTTAAAGGTATTTCCTTTGTCGCACCCCCATCGTGCTGCGATATCCACATTCTCAATAATAGAGCAATTTCCTCTTTCCCTGGGTCACCTGGTCCGCAAATGCCAAAGGCCCTGGTTCAGAACATCTCTTTTCTCTGCATGGAGTTAGACTCAGTCTCAATGACAGTGTGCCTCACCAACGAGCGTGCTCAGTCGGTGCTGAAATGCCTCACCTTATTCAAGCCAGGCACAACGGTTAGTCTAAAACAATTCCAGAGGTTCCTGGGGCATATGGCATCCTCCGCGGTGGTCGCTTTAGCACTAGCTCCAGACTCGAGTCCCAAGATGGGCAAGGCGCCGCGGCACACAACGTGTGTTCATCACCCCCGCCTGCAGCCAGACTATCAACCCCTGGACAGACCTCTGTTTTCTGCAGACAGGAGTCCCCATACAGCAGGTGTTCCGACACATTCTGGTCACCACAGATGCCTCCAAACAGGGTTGGGATGCTGTGTGCAATGGGCACGTAGTCGCTGGCTCCTGAGCCACGGCTATGGCCGGACCTTATTCTTGGATCTTCAGTGCAAAACCTGAATGGACAGATGCATGATTCCCTCCTTTTATACCCATATGTCTGGGGAAGGGGCATGCAAATTCTGTCTGCCAATTTCTCATTGGCCTTTTCTCAATTTCAGAGGTAACCGAGGTCTTCTCATTGGCCTTATCTCAAGTTCAGAGGTAACCGAGGTCTTCAAAGAAGTCCCCTAGTGTCGCTTCATTTGACACAAGTCTCGTTCCCTCCATCAGGGAACGGAGGTTACAACAGTAACCTAGACGTTTTCCAGTGACAGATTGCTTTGGAAGGGCTCTTAAAAGAGACAATTGGACTTATATTTTTCCCTATCTGTTCCCATTGAGGAGTGATCACGTGACACCAGTTAACGTAACTGAGATCCCATGAGCAGAGATTCTTCATTTTGTGTACAACCAGGGAACCCTGCACTACTTGGGCACTGCCATGCCAGAGATGAATGTAGATTCTAACAGATAGCTCTCTCCAAGTATTTTAGAGCTCCTTGGTTCAAACGCATTATAATGGATAAGCGTTTACACTACAAGCCACATGGTGGTGTGGTCACATGCGTTTTCTACCACAATCGACCATCTCCCAATGTGGCTGAAGTTGACAAAACTTAAAACATTTTGGGCCCAATTTACACCCGTCGTTAGCATCGTCCCTTTTCAAACAGATCACCAAAAACGCATCTTAATACCAGGTGTAAACATGGCCTTAGTTACATACCAGCCATGAAATGCTACTTGCTAGTGGGTTGCAGGTGGCAAATCCATTGTTGAGAGCATTTTACTGGACAAAAATCTGTGTAGTGCAACATGAGTCATAACTATTTTTGGTCCATTTCCTGGAAGAGAAAGATTGTACATTTTAAATGTGTGTATATCTGCTAAAATTTAGTTTTATCAGCTGTTAGGAGTACACTAGCATATAGATGGCTTCAAAATGGTCAGTTAATGCTTAAACAAATAGTCAGTAGTGGTTTTAACCACCATGCAAACCAAGCAATTGCGTGGTGCCCCGGAAGTCAGGGGGACCTCCGGCACGGAAAGCTAAGTTTTTCAAGTTGGGTTTGGGTTTGTAATTTATGAAAAAATATATAGGCCGTCCGAACATATTTTGCTCACACACTCTCACTCACAGATACGTGCGAATGGATGAGATAGGGGCCGTTCACATCGAACGTGTGCTTGCGTGTGTCTGCTCTGTTTTTCATTGTTTTCCTATATATATATATATATATATATATATATATATATATATATAAGTAAATATTGTTTTTTTATCACTGTATTGTGGAAAAACTGGAAAACATGTATTAATTATAGATTTTTATTTCATAAAATGTTTTGAATATACTTGGCTACAACGGTTGATAGGATGAATTTAAAATGATGATTTAAAATACATTTTACGTAATTTTTTAAGCAAAAACTTTCAAAATGGGGCCCCGGGTTGGTCAGTTGCTTGGGGCAACCGTAACCCCCAAATTGTAAACCCACCCCTTCAAATAGTTTAAAAAGGTTGATCTTATTTGTTGTTTTCATTTCATCTTTTCCCAGGGGCCTGTGAACTCTTGGTTGAATGTCCTGGGCTTAATGTAATAGTATGTAGGCGAGCTTAGTCAACAGCTTTCTCCTGGACCCCTGACTTTAAATGAGAAAATTATGGATAAAATATTTGACATCCACAGAAGATTTGTGGCAAAAACGATTGTTTGGCTTGCTCGTTGAGCTGAGCCTCAGAATTAGCTTTTTATAGCAATTAATTAAAACACTCCATAGGAGTCGCTCCGTCTTGCACTCATAGTCACTGGATAAATAACTCACAGAGGACGATATATGTCCCTTTATTAGCTGACATGATCTCGCCAGCATCTGTAGCGGGGGACTGTCTGCTAGCGAGCGACTGCGGAGAAGTTGAGCACCATCACTCAATCTGAGTGTTGCCTTTATGGCTTGTTTTGTTAAAAACCTGTTCTTTTTTTTTATTCAAGGTATTAGAGTTATGGCCTGTCTATGCAAATGAGGCAGTTTTGACAGTTTGTTATTCATATCATCGCCTTTTTAAACACTTAAGCGACATAAATTTGCAGCTGTCAGGCTGCTATGAAATTGCCACTAAATATTATTAAATATTTTAACAAGTTCCTTGTAAATACGTCCTAAATGTTTGAACGATGGGCAGCAAGAAAAATGGCCTTGCATCAACTTATTAGAGGCAATAAACTGGACAGGATTTACAGCGATAGCGGAGCAACTTAGGACACCCTTCTTTTTTCTTTTCACTTATCCTGTTTTCCTTGTTCGTCCTGATGCGCCCAGTAAAATGCTAAGCATTGTTTAAATCCCAGTGATTTTTATAAGTCATGAGACATTGTGGTGGGAGATGAGAGAGGCAGCCCGTTACTTAGACAATCACTCTGATGGCATACAGTACATCACCAAATACACTTTTAACATCTTTTCAAGTGCCCTTTTATCTTTTACTGTGAAATGCTTTCAATTTTGTGGTGCTGTCCTATGTGATAAATGGGAGATATTAAAGACACCATTGTGTGTTTACGTGTTTGTGATGACTATGCGTGTTCTGTTATGATTACCAGTATGAAATCACTTTAATATAATGGAGCACTGCCTGAAATTAGACAAGAAGTGTTTGAGTTATATGTCCTCTGTAACAAAACTTTAAGTCTTGCCCATGGAATTTTCATGGCTTTCTCATCAACATGTCTGCTGTTGAACTGGGTGATTTTGGGACAAGATTAGTTACTGTAGTAGTTAATGTTTACTGTGCAAAGCAAAGGTTCTCTTCAAGTGTCTGTCAGAACCGAATCAGAGATAGGTCATTCACACTGAGAAAAAACAAGACTGGCATTACATATTCAATTTCTATTCTACTGTTAATTTATTTTACTTTAAGATACATATTGTTAAAATTACCTTATGTATAAATTCTCATATTCCAGTTTAATGTGCAGAGACAACAATAAGTAAGCCATTTGTTGGTTGATTGCCATGGAAGTTGTAATAAATGTGGCTCTGTGAAACTCTCAAAACATCTTTTTAATGGTTTGAGCATCTGACATTTCAACATGTAACCCAACCAATGGTGTAAGTTGGGGTGGGACTTCAGTTTGGTTTACCTGTGGCAGACAGATGGATAGTTTGGGAAACCTGTTTGAGTGGCCCATCCAGCCTAACACATCAACATTGTCTCAACCATTGGCATGAGTTTGGAGCGGGACTATCTGTTTGTTTGATATAAGGCAGAGGGGGGAGTGTCCGACAAAGGTGTTTGAAAACAATGCTTATAATTTCTAATTTAGTCACTATACCATAAAGGAAATGTAATTTATTGTTTAATAATGATCACCAGCTTTTACTAGTGTTGTAATGGAAAAGAAAGGATCATACATCGTCTTGAAGAGCATGCATCTGTGAAGAGAAGCTGGAGATCGTAAGTTACTAGTTCTTATTTGAAAGGGAGCTGGCTTGTCACTTCCACATATTCATTCGGGGCCTCCTCACTGCTGCAACCTTGGGGCCTTTAGTTAATCTTCAAATCATGCCACTAATTTGTTTTATTAAAAAGTCTAACGAGCTTCCAGTTTCTTAAAATTGTCAAGATGATGACACAATAATGGAAACGGTACATGGTTTGTGGTCATTACCAAAAATTACAAGCTGGAAACTGGGAATAGGATGAATTCACTGAAACACATGTCTGCTACAGTGCTTAAGTGGCCGTATGTTGCTCAATCACAATCACAGATTTGGTCCACAGTGTTTTGTGGGAGAATGGTTTAAATTTTCCTTCTCTTTGAGTTGAATAAGGCACGATAACGACATGCATTGCTTCAGAATCAGGACTTTAAATGATTTACTTAAAATAACACAGTTTTACATTTGGCTAATTGAACATAGTGTGCAATAAATTATTTGAGAAATGCAGTGGGGTCCAGTTTATTTATTTATTTATTTATTTTATTTAAACCTGGAAATATAGAAAAGTTTTACAAATGTTTTGAAAAATGTCAAACAAAGAAACATTATGAAGAATTGTGAAGAAGAATATTCTGCACTATTTCTAGGTATCAAATGAAATATATACAGTAGGTAGAAATATGTAGACATTTTCACAAAAGGTCAGATTTCCTTGCTTCTATTGAAGCACACATTCTCAAATCATGCAGGATAACATGGATCATCAGGTTATGTTCAAACTTGTGAAGTCCATGTCAGCTTGAGTGCATGCTGTCATTAAAGGAAATTCTGAAACTACATTTTTTAAGTAAACTTTTCACTCAATTTGCTATGCTAATAATACAATTTGTAAGTAAAATTTAGTAGTATGTTAGAAAAGATAAAAGCCTCACTTGTGGACTTTTTTTTAGACTTTTGGACACACTGTATCTCAGCAATGTCTACTACAAAACACAACTGACCCTCTCCCTTGTTTTGCCAATATGTGCCCATGTGACATTGATCTAAACCGGATTCCGTGGCGTTAATACAGTGTGGTTGACTGACAGTTTGGACCCATAGGGTAGTGTCTGTTTTTTCTGATCTGGCCTCCTCGATGTATTTGGCTCTCCATTGCTGTCCATGTGCATCAGTCTTTACAGCTGCAATAAGGTGACGGCTGCCTTGTCAGCAATGCGCATCTCCTCTCTCCAAACCCTCTTCAAGTTTTTTGCCGGCTTGGCAGAATACGAGTGTGTTCCTGGCTGTAACCTTGCCACCAGCTCATGTGTGTTTTTCCCCGGTCAAAAGACTAGTGATGACTCAAGTCACACCTAGTGCACCTCCAGGGTATGAAGTAAGAAATGGGGGAGGAGGGAGGATGGATTTAGTAAGTCCATTTTCATACATGATCTGACACTGATTATGCTAAATAACCCAACAAAGTGTAAGTACATGTAAATGCCTTAAATTATGTTCTTTTATTGGGAAAAGGTCATGAACAGTTGAAGTGAAATCCAATTGGGAAATCAAGGCTTTGCTCACACTGCACACAAATTCTATTTGATTTTCAAATCTGATCTTTTGGAGTGTGGAATTAGATCTGTATGTTCAGTGTATTGTATCTACAATAGTTGGTATAGTCATTATGTTAGCATCAACACAATACCACTGTCTCTTACATAAACTGAAAGAAACGTTCACTTTGGAAAGATAGGATGAAAAACGTTTTGCCTCTGATCATGACTATCATGACATCTTGCCGCTCACAAGGCGCATTATCATATACAATTTTTCACGGATTCAAACATATATTGTCTGTAAGAGCTCTCTTGTTCACTCATTCGCTGTTAAGCACATATTAAATGTCACATAGTTCGAAATATGAGCAAAGAGGAAGAGAAAATTTGTGTCTTCTGACCCCTCTCTAGACAAAATTGTGTTAACGGTTGCCAGAGTATTAGACGGGACGTCCCGTATTTTTGACAAAATTAAGACGGCCTGTACCAGGAGCCGTGAAATGCAAGAGGGGAACCCCTTCCCTGGACAGACAGTAAAATGCCCCAAATTAAATGTGTTGTGACCTGTATTGAGGCAGAAAAATACTCAAGGGGAACCTCCACCCTCAGTTGGGCTCTGGCCCAAACCAACCAGCCCCATCTGAGGGGAAAACGCACTGTATTGAAGCACTCAAAATGCTCATGCGCTCAATATTAGTGTGGCCTAAAGTTGGTAACCATAATTGTGCACTTTGAAATACATTACATATTGCGATAAATGACGAAGAAACTACTTGCAATGTGGTGGTGCCAGTTCAGACTGAAGCTCATTCCAAAAAAATTTATTTTAATCTCATACTTTACCTCATATGTAAAGTATGTGGTTTTGATCTGGTTTGTAAAAATCCAGTGGTGAATTCTCAGGGCCAGTAAAGCTGTCTCTGCTGTGTAACATGTCTACTAAATAAATATTTCAATATTTCAAACAATTCTCATTGATCTTTTTGCCTATGTATTTTCAATTGCTTTCCACTTCTAATTCATCTACAAATGAACAGCAAAAAACAAAACACTGATCCAATCAGAATTTATTTCTTGATGCTTACAAGCGAAGTGTGACGCTGTTTCACAAATCGCATGCCCAAAGCCGAACATGTTAGCTGAAGCAGCTTGTGAGTCTGAGCTCCAACCCGTTGAATCCCTCAACAATGCAAATGTATAGGCATTTAAAGTCAGATTGTCAGATTCATCAGCCAGTCAACATCATTTATTTGTTCTTGGTGGGTGTGGTCTTTAGGATATGTTCCAGTTGATGCCTTCTAGCTGGCCTTGAGTGACGCAATCATGCTTTAAGTGATGTTCGTAATATGAAAGCCAAGAGAGCGTGAGATCCAGCTGATGTCGGCTGTCATCACTGCCGCTTTCGCCATTGACAAAGAGATCCTTATTGATTTAAATACCCAGGAAAGAAGGGCTGATTTTCACTTCAAGCTAATTGGTAAGTGCTTTTTGCATTGTTATAGCAACATCAGGAGTTTTCTAAGTGTAAATTAGGCTGGCTGGAGTGTCGGTTGAAGTTTTGAAAAGTTACCATGTACCAAAACACATATGAAACTAAATGTATTGTAAGCAACATTTAAATCGCAATTGTTATTAAATAGCTTTTTCTTTGTTATTAAACCTTCTTGGTTTTGGCTTTCGTTCATTGACGTGTTTTTTAAATGTCAAATGGTATTTTTAGTTGACTGCGTAATAATGTATGATGTCCAGAGGCACAGGGTGTCTTATTAATTGAAACTGTGTATTCGTAATGGCATGAATCGGACTGAAGGGCTAGACTTAAAATGCATGTGTTGCCACTGTAAAAATCTGATTTCATGTTTTAAATTTGTAATTTTTTTTTGCTGTTCACACTACAAAATCGAAATAGATTTTTTTTATTTTTTTACTGCTTGTATGAACAAAGAGCTAAATATTTGCTGTCTCCTAATTTTGCTTTCCAAGTTAATATGAGTACCGGCATTCTAGCGGCTTATTCAGAGTGTGCATTTTTTCAGGAGCAAACCTGATGATTTTAAAATCTCATGTAAACACAATTTTCATGCATTGTTGGATTTTTATTATGAGCTGATTTTTTATTAGGTATCAGCATTTTGTTGTACATGTAAGCACACTCAGTGTTGGATGGATGTGAATTAGAGGTCTGCACAGGCTTTAAATTGAAACCCGAACCCGATCCATAACCGTGACCTGACCCCACCTGGCCCAAACGATACTGTCAGATTTTAAGCCCGAACCCGAAATGGCTTACTATGTAATTTCCTCTCCAAGCAAGTAGTTGCAAAAGTAGTTTTTGTTGCAAAAGGCTGTATTCTATGTAAGCATATAGGCAACATTCGTAACAGTACTGAAACAGTAAACATACACAGTTTTTACAAGGCACAGCAGCCCTTAGTACACTAGAGCAGAAAGGAAAAAAGCATTGCCTTACCATTTATTTGCTGAAGCTTCATCTGGTGCAGAACAATCTGGAATAATATGAAACAATGCAACAGTACCCCTCTATGCAGCCTAAACTTCTTTAGAATATTAATTCTTTGTGACAACTACACTAAAAACAATCTAGACGCAGCACTAAGAATGAAACAGAGCGCAGATGTCTCAACATTTGTCAAACAAAAATTTATTTTTAAATTGACATTGTGTTTAAAATGTGCCGGTCCTGTGTGAGATGCTGAAGAAAAAGCGAGACGTGGTGCAAATGTCAAAGACATTTGTCCAGCATGTGTTTAAACAATGGGAAAACAGAACAGATGTGCTGAAAAACTCATTCGGAGTGAACAGCCCCTAACTTGTCCATTCATGGCTGTCTGTGAGTGAGAGCACGTGTATGAAACAAGTTTGATAAGCCTGTTTATTTTTTCATTAATTACAAACCTAAACCCGACACAAAACCAAAGTTCAACTTGAAAAACTGCCCCAAACCCACACTGTAAAAAATTTACTGTAAAATTTACAGCAACTTACTGGCAATTTTGGTTGCCAGTAAGACTGTAAATTTACAAGATTACTGTAAATCATTAACTACAATTGTACTGTAAAAACACAGCACTCTGCTGTATATATACGCTGTAAAATTATCTGTATTTTTACAGCTGTCACTGTAAAATTACAATAGAAATAATGTTTATGAATGTGAGTGAAATTACATGTACTACTATACATACATTTTACAGTAAATTAGAGCATTTGTTGTGAAATTCAATTCACTAAATTAACTAGTGGAAATTTTTCACTGCTGTGTGTGTAAACCTACTTTTGCTGTACATTTCAGTAGTCTCCCTTTTTGTCAATTTAATGTGTAACGTGAACAATAAAACCATCAAAATAACAGGTTTTCATGAATGTAACAATTTATTGTACAATAATGGCCATTTAACATAAGCACCAGTTTTCAAAACATATTTGGAGAAACAAAAATGCAGATTGCACAATAAATGAAAGGTTTTAGCCTTGGAAATACTTGAGAAAAAAAAAGGAAAGAAAACTACTTCCTTCCGCAAAAAGAACCACTGAGAACAGCAGCATTTCATTATAAAGGGAACACATACCTACACTGTGACTGAACTTCAGTCATAAACTCAAAGTTTAAATAAACTAACACAAAATAAATGGTCTCAACTGTGCCTACCTTTAAATTGCCAAATCCATGAAAAGGCAAGACTGCATGTACATTAACTTGAACATCAATCAAATTATTTTTTTTTTTAAATGGCAAACCATTCAAAGTCCATGAGCTTTCGCAGCAGTGTGCATACATGTGGGTTCATTCCATGGATTTTCTTGTCTCGCTTTGTGTCGTGGATTCACCTATAAAAACAATATGGAAGGGCATAGATTAATAAGTGTTCTAAAAGTATGGTTCATGGGTAGATCATGTTAAATAATAAAGACATTGATACTACAATACTATAAACTAAAAGATAATGAAGATTACGGTTACTAATAAGGATTTCTGTTACTAAGGAGAGAGAATGGATCAGAGACAATAACCAAAAAAAAAACAGATGGAAAACGGACTCCTATGGGAGGAATATAGGAGTGAGAATAGAACTGTGAAATAGAATACCGGAACAGAGGTGGCAAAAATTTAGTTTTAAAACAGATCATAAAAGTGAGAGAGAAAAAATAAAACGGTATGGGACAAAATATACATGTGCAGAGCTAGAAAGTAAAGAATAGTGTGTAAAATGGAGACACTGAAAGACACAAAGTAAAGCAAATTACCTTGGATGATCAGTACGTGTGAATCCGGTAATCCATCTCTTTCCATGTCGGCTGCAGTTGCTGCTACCTTAAATAAGAAAAAAAAATATATAGATATATATTTTGCATTACAGTTCAAACTTTAAGACATTAAAAATCTAAATGATATTACTTACATCAGCTTCAATAAGAAGGGATTCTGCTCTCTCTTTAAAATGTGCCATTAAGAGCTGCAGGATGCACAGGACCAGAGATTTTCCCTTTTGATACTTTGACAGAACAGCATGCACCTCATTGTTTGTTGGTTTTTCTTGAAAACCCTTAGAATACTCTTCCCTTTCCCTTCAATGCTCTCCATGATTCTTTGGAGCAGTGAGATGTCAGTAAGCAAATAGAAATGTAAAAGATCCCCTTGAGACAAAACAGGTAAGGCCATGATTTCATTAGTTCAGACAGTGGTGGAGATAACTGTAATTGTATATCTGTGACTTTAGACTCTCCATGCAAATTCAGTATCATAAAATCGGAAAGATAATCTAGATTATCCCTTTTGCAACATCACAAAATACAAATAATAGTTCTACAATGAAAGAGCTTGATGACTGGTAAATGTAGTTTTGGATGTAACAGGGTTTCACGTTTTAACTGAAGCATGAATTACTGGCTACACTCTACCTCGTCTCACTCTTTGAGGTCCTCCTCTGATAATCGTTGCGTGCATGAGGTGAGCACGAAAATTGAGCGGTTAAGCAGCGCGCGAAAATTCCCCAAATGTCCGCTGCTGATGACGAAATGACATCACACGCAGTGCGCTACGCTGATGTCGTCCAATCATGTGTACATTATATCAGAGTTTACATGGTGTAAATAATTCATTAATAGCTATATTTATTACAACTGACTATTGCTTTAGTGTCATTTACTTGTGAAGTACCAACATTTTATTTCAAAACTGTGCAACAGTTGGCTTTTTTCTTATTTAAAAAATAAATAAAAATATAACAAGTGTATACATTATATCCTGTAGAATTTACTGCATAATCATGTTCCCAGAAATTAACATTAAAAAACACAGTCTCTTATTGTTGATATTACTGTAAAATTTACAGCACTTATTAAGCATGTTCCCACAATTCATAGCAAAATACAGTAATACTGTAAATTTCGAAATGCAGTCATCTATTGTAAAAAGTTGCTGTAAAAATTACAGCAATTTTTTACAGTGCAGGTTCTCAGGTCCTATCAGGCCTGGGTCGGGTTGCAGACCTCTAATGTGAACGTGTTGGTTGGGGAACTTCAAGACACAGGACTAAAAGCTCGGGCATATCACGTCTGTGCTCATTTGATTAGCCTGTCTCATGCACAGGAAGTGCTGAAAGGCACTGGTGATTGTATCGCTATGAGAAGCGCTGTCCGTAGACCAGAAGACAGTTGCCAGTCCTTCCCTCCAAATGCCAAAGTGGTCTTCAATTCAGTTATCTCTGTCTCCTTCTCTCTCTCTCTCACTCTTTCTCTCTCACTCTCTCTCTCTCTCTCCCTCTCTCTCTCACTCTTTCTCTCTCTCTCTCTCTCTCTCTCTCTCTCTCTCTCTCACTCTCTCTCTCTCTCTCTCTCTCTCTCTCACTCTTTCTCTCTCTCTCCCTCTCTCTCTCTCACTCTTTCTCTCTCTCTCTCTCTCTCTCTCTCTCTCAATTACAGTTTCAATTTTAAAGTACTTTATTGGCATGATTGTGTTTAAATACAATATTGCCAAAGCATTAATACACAAAACAGATAATGACAAGACAAATATTAATAATAAAATGGTAACAAATAACAATAAAGATAGAATTAAAATAAGGTGCCAGGTAATGAATAAAATAAAAACTATAATAACAATATACACTATACAATATAAAATAAAATAAGCCTTTAACACAACATTATGAACATAAGAGAATAAAAGTACTGTGACTGAAGTACATTAAGGCAGTGATTGGTTTCTGAGAGTGTGCATCTCAAAAATGAATTTTGCTGCAACTGATGCATGATGGTCCTCCCCCAGTTACACCAGCATCTGATCTGTTTCTGCTGAATTGGGAAACTGTGGCATGAGGTTTGAGAGTTTGTGGAGGTATTTCTCTCTCACTCGCTCTCTCTCTCTCCACAAACTCTCCCCCTGAGGTCCTGATTAGCAGGGTTAAGCATGAGGGGCCTTGTGTTGGTATTTCTGTGATTGCTTGTGTGCACCGCACATGAATTTTTTAAGCCATTTATTTTCCTGACACCACCATATGGTGCAGCATAACATGGTGCCTTGATCATGTTATGACTTCACTTTAGCTTTGCGATAATCACTTTTTGGGTTTTGACAATATTTTGAGAGTACCAAGAATCGTGATCAAAATTATTCTTAACCAAATGGATCAGCTTATAATAACTTTTGTTAAATTAACACGTCAACATGGTCCGGTGAAAGACGTGTCTTGACTCACCTGAGGCTGCTATCCTATAGCATACAAGACTCAAATGTGAAACATCTGACTTTCAAGCCATTCGCTTCCCGCACCACTACATTGCTGAGTTTGCTTGTCTAGCGAGAAGACATTTTCCTGCGCACGCCAAGAGTGAGAGAGAGAGAGAGAGGGAAGAAGCATGCGTAGCCTGAGGTGAAATGCAACTTTGCATCTGCTTCAGATAACATATTTTGTTATTATTATTTTTATTTTTATTGTTATTAATATTTGTATTATTAATTTTATTTAAAATATGTAACATTAATATGACAGTCATTTAAGCGCAGCCTGTGTAAAAAATATAAAGCCAAGCATAAATGTGTAAAAATTATGATCAGTTTAACGGGGGAAATATTAACCGACTAGTAATTCCATTGTCGATTAGCAGAATCAGAACCGTTTAGTCGACTAGTCTCGAAAAATCCCTAGTTGAGTGGTCTAAACATCATCTGCAGCATGAAACTGAACTTTTGGTTGGATTTTAGGAGTGAATCCACTTAGCTGCATAGAAAGCTATAGGATGCACCCTTGTTCCCTTGCTCCCTATTTAGTGAATTACTTAACATAAAGTGTGCTGTCTGTCTACACTGGTTTCAGAAAAGTTAGAAATGCAACTTATTTTCACCCTAATGCCATATAAAGCCTCTAAAAGCAAAAATGTTCAGCTTTTACATGAATACATGTATTCTCAATGTGAAAATGCATAGTATATACTGTATATAGGAATACATTTACTAATGTTAATTAATAGAGCCGTATTGTACAGTGATAACAAAACAAAACATGAACAAAATTTTTTTTTTTTTTAAAACGGGATATCAAACGAAACTAGAGACATAACTCTTTACAACCAAACAGGTTTCAAAAAACGTTCTTACCAGAGGCTCTTTATTTGGCACTACACAATATCAACGCTTCCTGGAAATCAACATCATGCTGTTGTGTCATGTGATGCGGTGCCCCAGAAATGTAGTCCTTAAATGACAGTGTAGAGTCTTGTGAAAATTACTCAGTCAGTTTTAATTCATTTAAATTATGCGTTGCATAAAGTGAAGCCAAAATACAATGGCCACACATGTGGATGCGGGGTCGCACGAGGTTAACCTCGGTAAAATCAATGTACTGCATGGCCTCAAGTTGCTTATTCCTTTATTTTTTCTTCGGTTTTCTCCCCAAATTTGGAATGCCCAATTCCCAATGTGCTCTAAGTCCTCATGGTGGCGTAGTGACTCGCCTTAATCCGGGTGGTGGAGGAAGAATCTCCGTTGCCTCCGCATCTGAGACCGTCAATCCTCGCATCTTATCACGTGGCTTGTTGAGCGCATTACAGCGGAGACATACCACATGTGGAGGCTTCATGCTATTCTCCGTGGCATCCACGCACAACTCACCAATGCCACACCGAGAGTGAGAACCACATTATAGCAGCCATGAGGAGGTTACCCCATGTGACTCTCCCCTCCCTAGCAACCGGCCAATTTGGTTGCTTAGGAGACCTGGCTGGAGTCAGTTTATTCCTTTTATAAAATGGTGGCAACAGCAATATGATAAAATACAATAATGTAAAATAATTACATTTATTAATGAAAATAAAAATAATCATTAAAACAATAAAATCTCAATAAATGATTCTACCTCCAAGTAATATAATCCATTAGCCTAATGTGCTGTCATGACTCCAAGTTTGCCTATAATGGTGTCTAAAGTGGCTCATTCATGTCTTATCGATTGTAAGAGCCTGTTGCTTTTAAAAACGACAGTAACAGCAAAATGCTAAAAGAAGCAAATGACAGCAAATAGTTATATTTATTAATAATAATTAATAATCTTAATAAACAGCTTCTGCGAAGCACTTTAGTTTGTTGGTCTAGATTCAGGTGGTTTATTGTTGTCAAGCAATAAAGGTGTGTGCTTACCTGCCATGTTACAGCTTTTCTGAATGCGACTCAACCAAGTTAGAACTGGCCATTTTAAAATGATTTATTCACATATGGTCATTATTGTCAAATACAAAGCACAAAAAAACAAAACAATATCAACAACAACAACAACCACATACATATTTACAAAAAGCCACATACATTTTGCACCAGTGGTTGTTCCTTTGAGTGGACAAAGAAGATCTCTCTCAATGTGAGTCAGATAGGAGGGGGACGAAGCTTGGGAAGGGCCTTGAAAAATGAGGTCCTGATCTTCTCAGAAATGCCACAATAAATCGCAGGGCCTTCCTATGCATGGATGATTAAATGTGCTCCTAAACTGCCCTGATTTGTGGGGGCACCTTGCAGATTGTATTTGCCACTGTTAACATTTTCATTCCTGCATTATGCATACAACTCTGGGACCAGGAAGTGCTACAAACAAATGGCCTGAGGGCTGAGCATAAACAGCGGCTGCCTCCAGAGCAAAAACTGTGTGAGAGATGCAGAAACAGAGAAAACAAAACATAATTCTTTTTGTGCTCTCAAATCATACGCTATTGTACAGACCACTGGCCGAGCTCCTCCAGGATAGGTCTGTAGTGTAAAAGGGCACACTGCTGTGATATTGTCCTGTTGAAATATGAACTTTCCTCCATGCTTTATTTATTTATTTATTTATTTTTTGCAGACTGAAACAGGTTCCCTTGTATTTTGCAACTTTCATTGTTCTCAGTCAACCTAATGATGGGATACTTTTCAACATCAATGTTGGTGCGGCGTTAGATTTAAGTCAAAAACCTCACTTTGACATTTGGCTAAAAAGAAAGAAAGAAAAAAGCCTCATCCTGGTCTAGTCTGACCAGAAATTATACGGTGTCTGGTTCATGCAGAGTTTTGAGAGGCAAACTGTTTTAAACTGTCTGATTTGTTAGCTTCTACTTTCCGGTAATTGATTTTGAAGTAAAATGAGAGAATTGGGTAAGTCTCTGGACACTTCTGCAAGGCAATGTGATGTTAACATTTCAATTACTAAGCATGTGTATTGCACTTCTTTGGGTTGTGCAAAATGGCCCAAACAATAAAGAAGAAAAGCTATAAAGACGTTATGCCTGTTTTATAATCATTTGTTTTTTTTATGACTTTATAGGCACAGTCCCTTTATAAATTTAGCTGATAATTAACTAGCATTTTCACAAGCACTGAAATCTTATTCTCTCTTTCACAATCCGACCAGACATCAGTTTACTCGCATTAAAAATTTGTAATGCCACTTCTCTCACTGGTTGATGAGTCCTCCACTCGCTCTGAGGCAGCACTGTGTGTGTGTGTGTGTGTATGTGTGTGTGTTTGTTTGGGATGGGATTGACGTTTAGGAGAGCATGTCAGCTCTTTTAGCATCACAGAGCAGTCAGTGGCTTGTCAGCTCTCCCCTCCCTCACTGCATCCTGACAATGCAAATCTATGCAAATGACTTCTCACTGTTGGACAGTTCTCCACAGGCCCGCACTGCATGAATGAGTAACTGATTTGAAAGAAAACTACTTCTAAACTGTACCGATGATTTAAACGAAGCAAATGCATAAAGTACAGTATTAGCCGATTGCCATATTAATCTCACATACTGTAAAACTGTTTATAATTTGAATGGGAAAATAATGTAATAATGCTACTAAAAAGCATTTTAAGTTGCAGTATAAGATATGCCGAAAAATTGTTAAAACAGTTAATTAGATGAATAATTAGATTAATCTAATGGATAATAAGTTTCAGTGAAAAATATGTATTATGTTTAAAAAGCAAGACATGATCTTTTACAGTAAACTATTATTAAAACAATGATTAATGTAAATAAAAAGCATATAACACCCTAGAATTTATGATGAAAAAGAGTCAAATTACATTTCTAAAAGTCCCTGTGTCATGCATTTGCTATTTTTTTAAATAAGTGTTTATTTTATGTTGAATATTTTTACTTTTAATTCCTGGCAACCGAAGCTGCCTTTTAGCATAAATATAACAGGATTAAATGTTTTATTATTATTGTTTATATTTTTTCAACTTAGGTACCATTTTCAAGCATATACATTTGCTAAATTTGCTGTTTGAAAATTAAAGTGAGAACTCATAGTTACGCATATGGACAAGTGAATGCACACAGTTACACAGAGGTACTCATACCGCCTGCTGATATGATGTTAAGGTACTCTGGCGCACCTTCCACTATTAGTTTATCTCTTCATGTTGGGAGAGCTCTCTTTTGGTTAACATAATGTGACTCATGCACAGAGCATTAAGACAGTCCTGATATTGTTTTTTTATGACTTGACCTTTGAGTTATTAGTTTTCCCTTTGAGGAATAATTGTTGTCTCAGTCCCGACGAATGAGCGGATTGCACGTTTTTGTGTGTGGTTGCCATATCCTGATGATGTCTGGGCCTTAGTGTGAGGGACAATATACTACTTTATTTAGTTTCACAATAGGTAGGAGACAATATAATGTAACAGTAATGGATTCATTGAGAGGAAAAATTGTGAGAAAGTAAGAAATGGTTTGTTGGGTGTAGAGTTGTCACAAAACCAAGATTTCAGTTGTCAATCCCAATAACAGTAATATCTGTGTTTTAATAGGACAGTCAGTTTTGATACCACAGCAAATACTAATATGCTATTAAACACACTCTTAGATTTTCAAAGTTAGATATTATTATATAAATATTGACAATTGAAATTAAAATAGCAGTATTTCTCAAATAAGCTTCATTTAGTAAACATTTAGCAATTAAAGGAATATTTCGGGTTCAATACAAGTAAAGCTCAATCGACAGCATAATGTTGATTAACCCCCCGCCCCCCCCACCAAAAAAAAAAAAAAAAAATTAAATTCTCTAAAAAAAAAAAAAAAAAAAGAAAAAAAAAAAGGGGTTATTACGGTGAGGTTATTAACCTTTTCATTAGTAGAGTCTAAATTCCTCTGCAGTGCCCCCTGGAGTGAGTTAGTTTTGCAGAGTGCAGAAGAGTATTTTTTTTATTATTAAAATTTTAGATTTCTTGTCATACATTTTTAAAAATATATAATATAGTAACAAATGGGTTTTAAGCTGTACTTTTTTTTGTTTTATTTATGTAATTTTTATAGCGGTATAAAACAAATTAACATAATATCAGCAGTCCGGTTTGCCTATGCACCGTTTGACATCTCAGACATTTTATGTGTGTGTGTGTGTGTGTGTGTGTGTGTGAGACAAGCGCATTTGTAAACAGACTTGGCTGTGCATGGATAATCGCGCTCGATCAGCATCTGTGAGAATAAAAGTTTTAAACTATTATCATTGTTCTTTTGTAATAGTTTGGCTGTCTCTTTCAGAAAACAAATGTATTATATACCTGAAAAGACTGTTTGAGTTGCTGTTTGTGTGAATTAACTGCATCTGCACCTAATAAGCATCTGTTATTTATATTAGCTCAAACAGTTACTCATACAGTCTTTTAAACCACAGAATAAGTTTATTTTATATACATACATCCAATTCGTTACCAATATACCTTGATAAAAAGTTTACAGCTCTTATGTGCACAGCCAATACATCAAACGCAATCTTCTTCCAATGCATGCTGCCATTTGTTTACATTAGTAGTGGTTGTCATCAGCTTGTATATGCACAGCCATCATATCTGCGCTGATCTTCCCATGCACACAGTCGTGTCTACTTGACCAGCGCAGCCTGTGTCGGTGCAAAAGCCGATTTGAATTTTCAGCTTGTAACATAACTGGCTGTTGCAGAAACACATATGTGTGACACTACTATGCGGGTCCCAGTTATTAACCGTCACATATGTGTGGTGGTAAGTTTAAAAGGGTTACAATGAAACTGAATGGGGACAATTTTTGTAGGGTGAATGTGAAGCTTCTGATTTGATAAAAACACTCATATGAATAATTTAGTTAATACTTGTGCCTTATTTGAGCTGTCAAGTTGTTTAATATAATTTTAACTGTCATTTTTGGGTTTATGCTGTCATGTCGTTATAGCAACGAGTTTGTGAAAAGTTTTCACAGAAAAGGTTAGTAAGTAATTTTATCACACTCAAATTATGTCGACTTGCATATTATTAACATCTTGTTACTATATTTTTAAATGTGCAAATTTTAACATTTACGGATTGGCCCCATTCATTGTAAGTGCAAGTTCAAATTAATTGAATGTGATTAACAACATTATGTCACAAATGCTGTCAAACCTGAACTATTCCTTAAAAAAAAATTATAAGAAAAATAAGGAACAGTGAGTGATTTTGTCTCTCTCTCTCTCTCTCTCTCTCTCTCTCTCTCTTTTGTTGTAAATGTTGTTTGATTAATACTATTGAATTAAAGAGCATCACATCTGATATATATATAAAAAAAATATTTTGTCTGTTTGCATTCACGTAAGACATGAACGTCCATGTTAACATTAAGACATTTTGATCAGGAATTGCATTTGATCACTCACATTTACAGACACATTCGCAATGCGCAAATACTCATGTGAGCAAAATCAGTCAAACAGTGGATGGGTACTGAATTGAGTCTGTACTTGTTACTAATGATACTGCAGAAAGTCTAATCTTGTTAATATTGTTATATTTTTTTATTTGAATGTTGACATGGTTCTTGTAATTTTGACACGTCTAGTTGTTCATGTCTTGAGTTCTTAATTTCATTTTGAGTTATCAATAATTATTAAAAGCATATTTTTGAGGGGCCTGGGTAGCTCAGCGACTACCACCCCTGGAGTCGCGAGTTCGAATCTAGGGTGTGCTGAGTGTCTCCAGCCAGGTCTCCTAAGCAACCAAATTGACCCAGTTGCTAGGGAGGGTACATTCACATGGGGTAACCTCCTTATGGTCACGATTAGAGGTTCTCGCTCTCAATGGGGCGGATGGTAAGTTGTGCGTGGATCACGGAATGTAGAATGAGCCTCCACATGCTGTGAGTCTCCGTGGTGTCATGCACAACAAGCCACATGATAAGATGCATGGATTGACAGTCTCAGAAGAGGAGGCAACTGAGACTTGTTCTCCGCCACCCGGATTGAGGTGAGTAACCGCGCCACCACGAGGACCTACTAAGTAGTGGGAATTGGGCATTCCAAATTGGGGAGAAAAAGGGCATAGAAAAAGAAAAAAAAAAGCATCATTTTGAAATATTGTCATACATATTTCAAGTAAAATTTTAGCATCTCCATATATCAATAATTCTTGATGTCTGGCACATTTGAATTTGTTTATTTTCATATACAGTACAATAGAAATCGTAAGCATATGGGAGCTTGGCTGTGAATATACTTTTCTGCAAAATGTGATATACAATGCTGTGAGCTCGGAAGATATATTAGGTGTGAGAGATATTGGCATTTATGCTGATTTTGGATGAAACAAAAGGGTTTGTGGGATCGCTGCGTTATCAATGTAGGTGGAATATTTTAAGCCATAACCTTTAACTTTATTCCTTCCTCTCATATATTAAGTCACTGACTGTGGCAATGCCTGAGCTGAAATTATGAAATATAGGTTCACTGTTGTGGGTGTTGTTTTTCTAATGGTGCTCTCTGCATAGAAAGTCTCGCTCCTTCTGCTTGCCATGTTGATAAAGCATTTCTCGGTGAAGGCAGCAAATGTTTAAGGTATCTGCGAGTGTGATGCACATCTGTCTAACAGCCCTGAGGCCAGACCCCGCACACAACAAGGCAACAAATGCTGATCAGGGCCTTCTCTGCGGCAAAATAAAATATGGCTCAAGTTTTCATTAAGGTGCTATTGATTAGCTTTTCCTTGCAATGAGTTATGGGTGACATTAAATAAAAAGGAAAATATTTTTATGACTTTTCAGAGACCATTCCAGAACCAGCATGCTTCTCACTCGCCAGCCCGGCAGGCGTTTTGTTTTCTATCAAATTGTTGTGGCAAAGAAAGCTCTTTGTGTGTGCGTGTGAGTGTGTGTGTGTGTGTGAGAGA
Source organism: Moxostoma hubbsi (assembly GCA_032164185.1). Taxonomy (NCBI): domain Eukaryota; kingdom Metazoa; phylum Chordata; class Actinopteri; order Cypriniformes; family Catostomidae; genus Moxostoma; species Moxostoma hubbsi. The sequence goes on from JAVLUX010000001.1 coordinate 57,887,672, forward strand.
GAGAGAGAGAGAGAGAGAGAGAGAGAGAGAGTAAAAATTGAGATTTAAAGGGATAGTGCATGCAAAAAAGTTAATTTTATTTATGAAATTGGATTTAATCCATATGATTTTTGATCTTACGCAGACAACAAAATAGATAATAGGCAGGATGCTCACACTTCTCTTTTGCATACAATGGAAGTGAATGGGGACCAGGGGCAGTCAAGCTGAATAAAATGACAAAAAACAAAAACAAAACATAAAAGTACCATGTACTGTACTGTAAGTCTGTACGACTCTATGTTATCAAGTCATATGATAATTTTGAGTAAGGAACAGACCAAAATTGTATTAATCACTGAAAATGTTCCCCTCCACCATAGCTCTCAAATCTCATTTGTATCATTTGAATATACACATATTGTATTTTCAAATATACACATATTCAAATTTCGTGCATCGCAACTACTTATGAGGTATATTGGTTCACATAAGAGCCATTGACTTTTAGTATTATTGACACCAAAACGCACGTGACACTATATGGTGACAAAATTTTCATTTTTGGGTGAACTATTCTTTTAAAAGAAGATAAAAGAATAACAAGAGGAGATGTATCTGTGTGAATTATTGTTCAAGCCACTTTCAGAATATATCTTAGAGTCCTCTGTTTTTATATTGTCATCAGAGAGGCTTGATATATCTTTCCTTTTAAAGTTTAGCCTGGAGTTCATTTTCTCTATTTTTATTTCCCTCTGTAGGTGTATCACATTCCGTGCAGTGCAGTTTGGACATATAAGGGGATGTTTAAAGAATAAAAGCCTAGGTGCGGCAGTGCTGGGATATCTGAAAAGATGAAAGGCGTGCGGTTATCAAGGATCTTTATCCTTCCTGCAGCTTGAAATGAGCCTGACAAACAACTGTATTCTAAAATTACATAGTGATAAATGACTGCAGATAGATATCCTATGGATTTCAAAAAGCTTTGGTCAAATGAGTCTGAATTGAAACATTTGAAAGTGAATTCCTTGCAGTGTACATTTTTTATTACCAAAACCACCATCTGCCTTTTCTTTGCATATCTGTCAGCCAGCGAGAAAACATATTTACTCTGCATTCAGTAATTTGTTATGTTGCACTTACCGATATGACTCGTTTATGCAATCATTTGATATGTCTTCGTCATATTTTAGTCTAAATTATTTAAAAAATATTTTTCAAAAGTAAATTATTTAAATCTTTAGGGGTGATTAAACAGCAACAACAAATAACTATTCTATTCTATTTCTTAAGCAGATTGTGAGTGTATCAAGAAGCAAAATCGTGTGAAAATGTGTATGTGTGATTGAGGAGATGTGGCAACAGCAAAATAAAACTGGCATGCTAACTTTGCTGTGTACCCAGGGAACATATCATTGTTTGTCTCAGGCACATTTTATTAGAATAATTATATCTTTCATGTCAGACATTCTGTTTACTTTTGTTGGGAAAAAAAACTCCTCCCTCTCAGTGGATTACATGGTCCTTTCCTGGCGTGACCTGAAATTAGTTCATTTATTTAATTCTCTCATCTAGATTGATTGGCCTCAGTGCACACAAACAAGTGATGAGGATTCAACTGGACATTTGTGAAATTCTGGGACAGAAAGCGTTTCTTGCGTGTCCGTGTGCTTGGCAAGGGGAGATGGGGCCTGCAGGCTTTGAAACATGAGGCTTCACAGATGAAATTTCACGTCCAATAGTGCTGCCTAACCATGCAGCCCACATGAAATAAACTTTTAGTCTTGATTGTGGCTTTCATTTTCATCATTTCATGTGAGCAGGCTCTTGAAAATGGACTGGAAAATGTATAAAAATCTAAAATGTATCTGGATCTGCACATTCCTGCACTTTTCAGTTCTTTCAGCACATTACCCTTTTATGGGATGCACCTAGTCCTGCAATGTCAACAATATAGGGAGCATAAACCCATATTCCATAACACTGTATTGATCATACTATGATGTGTTTCAGCAATTTAATAAACATACAGAATTCTGAACATAACACAAGGAATTTTTCCTGCAGGACTAGTTTTTCTAGTTAAATTGGAACACAAAAAGCAAAAGACGTAGTTGGAACAATTGCGTAAGTTCAACCCAATATCTCACATTATATAAGCGATGTAAAGCAATAAGCCATGAGAGGCAGCTGCATTTCAATGATTTTACAACAGGTAAAGGGTGTTCTGAGGCACGACACAAAACATGGTAAAATCACAGTGAAACGCTGGCAACAGTAATATGATAAATTATACCAATGTTCAACAAACAGTTGCATTTATTATGAATAATAATCAGAATAGTTTCTTCCGCCAAGTATTATAGTTCATTAGTCTAACTGATGGCTGTTTAAAGTTGCCAAGCACCATAGCAACTTGGTACATTAAAATAGACTTTGCGGTCACAGATATGCATTTTTTGTCATTTTACAATGGCTTTGAACATAAATTTTACAATCAGAATAGTCAGAACTGTCCGTTTTATATATTTTTTTTTTATTTTCTTGAATTTGAATACTGTGAGACATACTTGGCTGACATAGCCAAGTATTTGGTAGTGTTAATTTTGTCACCTATTTTTAATTTAGTCTTAGTCTTAGTCTTGTGCCAAATGTCCTTGTTAGTTTTAGTCATATTTAGTCATTCACATATCTTTTTTTGTTAGTCAAGTTTTAGTCGACTAAAAGTCTCGTTATTTTAGTCTAGTTTTAGTCAAAAGAGAATTTAAGGTATCTTAGTCAAGTTTTAGTCAACTAAAAGTCTCGTCATTTTAGTCTAGTTTTAGTCAAAAGAAAACTCAATATATCTTAGTCAAGTTTCAAAACATTTTAGTCTTTTTTTAAATAAATTATTTCTGAGATTAATTCTGAGATAACCATTTCAGTCAAATAATGTTTCACACATCTCAAATATTGGTTAAATGTCATAATTACCTGACAAAATACACTTGTTGAATGATATGTTGAATTCACTTTGTTAAACGTGTCTGGTTTTCTGATTTAAGAGACACATTCACAAATGATGAACTTGTTCTGAAGAGTATTTTATTAAGCAAATAAGTTACATAAAATATATATAACCTGCATAATGTATGTGCCACAACACCATAGCTAACTGGTTAATTTACAGCGTAGATGCCTAAAATCAGCATTAGCTTATGAGACATATATTTAAGTTAACTTCCCTGAATGTGTGGGTGGTTAGCCTTTAGATATCGCTTAAGGTTGGTGGTGTTTTTCCCCGATATTTATTGTCCGCAGTGCTTCCCGTCAGTTATAATGACACATTCTGACTTTTTGTCAATATCATTGTACCTAAAATGCGACCAAATATCGAGCCTCTTCCTTCCATCTAGCATGTCGTCGGCGCTCGTCGCGTGTTCGCCACTGTCTATGATTGTTGTGTTCTTGCTCCATGTAGTTTCGTGTTGCAGCCACAGGAGTATGAGACCTGTTGTAACCGTTACTTGAGCAACAGCGCGAACTCATTCGGAATATTTTGAAGGCGTAACAGCTGAATATTCTATCTCATGATGAAAAAGTAGAGACGATTGTATACGAAAATGAAGAGAGATTTTTATCTTAGTTTTTATTTTATGCAAAACATTTTAGTCTCGTCTTTTTTCGTCAACAATAATGCATGTTAATTTAGTCTTAGTCAGCGATTTTGGACATTGGTGCAGTCTCGTCATCGTCTCGTCTTAGTCATGGAAAAAAAGGTCGTTGACGAACATATTTAGTCTCGTCTCGTCTGACGAAATTAACACTGGTATTTGGCTTTGCACACGTTTGCACGTGCGCTTTATTTTGGTGATTTATTTAGTCTGTGTAGTCTCATGTGGTTCTGTGTTTGTCCTATGTTGTTTTATGTAGCACCATGGTCCTGGAGGAACGTTGTCTCGTTTCGCTGTGTACTGTAATAACTGTATATGGTTGAAACGACAATAAAAACCACTTGACTTGACTTGATAGGCATGCTTAGCTATTGGAGCCAAGAAGCTTGATGCATATCTGCATTGGTTATTTTGTTATTTTGTTGGTATTTTAAGAGAAAATGTCCTTTTGCATCAATTAATCTAAGATTTTGCTATCAGTTGTATTTCGTAATCAATTTGCTGTTCATGAAATGTTATTTGGCGTTGTGCCAACAGGAAACGAAAGGCCCATTCTGTTTTGTGCTACACATGCTGGCGGTACTCCTGCCAACAAGACAAATAAACAGTTTAGAACGTTTGTTTTGACGTGTCCAGTGTAGACCGCCTCAAGACGTCGCGATGTGACACGACATCACTTGTTTCCGATGTAGACAGGGTGTTACAGTGTTTTTGTGGAAAATTCACTTTTGTAGATTTGCACAGTTTTATTATCTTAACCCCTGGGTATGACCAGGTGTTGTTGAGATTTGTTTTTCCACAGATCAAATGGAAAAATACCATTCTCCTCCTGTTAATAAATCTCATAGTTTTTTTGTTGTTGTAGTTTTTTTTGCCAGATCAAGCCTTAAAACATGGTTTTATTGCAGAATCTTGTTATTGTGAGACATAGCATCCAGTTTACTTTTCAGTTAATAACAGTGCTGCGCACACAGCTGTGACACAAATTAGCACTTTGGGCAAAAGATCAGTTGGCTCGGTTTCCGTCAGCTCTAGTGTATTGCTGAGACATGAGAAGCAGATACACACACGTGTACAATTTTAAGGCTGGGCGTGCATGTGTATGAATGCGTATTGGGAGAAAGATTTCTTGTTCTCAATGGTATGGGTCACACAGAGAATAATTGGCAGAAGGTGTTGGGTGTTGTTACACTAGGCTGTTCACAGTGAGCTCATTTCCAGCAAAGGGCACCAGAGAGAGAGAGAGAGAGAGAGAGAGAGTGAGCAAGAAGAGATTGGCACTCATCCGGGTCATCGCCGCCATCATTCCCATGAGGGCCAACCATAAGATATCAATTAGCCAATCAGACGTGTGCCAGGAGCATTTTGCTTGCAGATTTGTTGGGAGAGTGAAATGGATGTTGCGGTTCAGACCTGGAGAACAATAGTTCATCCAATTCCCATTCATTACAAGTGGAATTTCCTCCACACTAATTGAAGTTTCAGCATATTGTCACCACATTCTTTCATACAGAAGTGCTGAGCATTTTTATGTAGTTTAAAGGATAGGTTCAGACAAAAATTATTTCATTATTTACTCACCCTCATATCATTCCCTGTATTATTTCCCTTCTTCCGTGCATCACAAAAGACGAAATGTTGAAGAATGTACTAATTGCTCTTTTCCATGCAATGACAATGAATGGGGACTTTTCAAGATTCAAAATGGATGCAAAAGTACCATAAATGGATCATTGAAGTAGTTCATACAACTCAAGCACTGGATTCCAAGTCTTCTAAAGTACTACTATATATTGTCTGAGGATCAGTCCTTATTCACTGTCTTAACATAAGCCCTACTGTTGCTCTCCATGGTGTGCTCATGATAGAAATAACGATGTCCGTTTTGTGAATTAAATTTCTTTAAAAAGCTTGAATTTCTACATTTGTGTTCCATGGAAGTAAGAAATTAATATGGGTTTGAAAGAACGTGAGGGTGAGTAAATAATGGCTGAAGTTTCATTTTGGTGTGAACTATTCCTTTTCAGAATGGTATAAAAGAGATAGTATGACATTAAATGTGCTTTACTCTAGTTGAGCTATGACGAGAACTTCAAAGTCCCTTGATTTACTGGAAGTTCCCCAGGAAGGACCATTTCTGTCATTATTTAACCCCAGGATTGTTTCAGAAGTGACTTCCAGAAATTAAATGATTTATGTGGTGACCTCAATTACCAGCAGTTGCATGAATTGGCAGATGAGTTTTGACTTGTTTTTGAAGTCAGATCTGAGCATCTTGAATTCATTGGAGAAAAATGTGATATTGACATTCAATTTTTTTTTAATCCAAAAGCGCAGAAAGGAAAGCAGCTATAATCAAACTGCTGTCATTTAGCTTCTCTCTGCTAACTTAATGGAATCTTCCTAATGTTTACAGGGAAGCATCAATCATGCAAAAATCTATTGTAGCATTAGCCTTGAAAGAACAGTTATAATAAAAACGTTATAATGGCCTCAGCTTCCTTACTATAAATCATGCGGGTGTGTTTGTGTGTGCGAGAGAGTTTATATGTGTGTGAATTGGGTGATTGGGTCTTAACTTCATAAAATATGCCATTTCAGTCTTTCTAGTCCACTGAGGTCTCACACAATATTGATATAATATTGACCAATGTTCGTTGTTTGTGGCTCATGTTTCTTTTTAACCTTTTGTGTCAGCTTAGTGGAGTGCATGCCAGTGTGCATTTCTGTTCGACTGCATCGGTTGCGGCACGTTCGGCCATGACTTACGACGGGTTACTGCTCGATTGCCACTCAACATTGTGCTGTAAATCAATGGCAAATGCATAAAAAACATGTCAAGAAGGAGATTTACTGTAACACTGAAAAGCCTTTTAAACAAATATTAAAATAAGGCAAAAAGCTGTCTGAAAGTCATTTAAGAGGTCATCGCACCGCAGTTTAGAGGCTTGAAGCAAGAGTTGACAATGCACGTGGATTTACATTGGCATTAGCATTTGATTGATGACACATTGCATGCATACAGTTTTCATTAAGTGGGAGTGTGTGTGTCCACAACATACAGAACCAATGTAAGTCATTCTTGCAGTGTGACAAGCTGGGAGACTTAAATATTACCATAGAACAAGAGATTTCCTCTGGGAAATGGCCTAAGTTAGCACAAAACACTTTGTACTGACACATTTAGCCATGGTGCTCATGTGGATAATGCAGGTTGGAGTCTGGCCTGCAACATGTCCCAATTCCATTTCCCCTGTCCGAATACAGAGACTGGACGAAAAAAGACATAGCTTGGAGGAAAGTGAGCGAGGAAGTTGGACTACCTGGCAAGTTCCGAAAATATGCGCGTCTACTTGATTCCTGCTATTGGTTGTACTTTACTTTTAACCAAGTTGTAGAAGCCCCTCCTCCTGTCCTTTTCCGGAAGAGAAGGGGGAATACTCACAGGTTCGCGTTACTCGTGTAAATGCGAGTTTAAAGAGAAATGTATTATCCAGTGGTCAAACTCACGCAAGGCAAAAATTTTCTTTGCGTTGTATGTAAATGCACCATTAATATCATGAGCAAACCTCATGAAACGTGCAAACCTCTAAAATGCGATGCCACTAAACATGTCCGTGATTAGCCACTGGCTAGTACATTTTCAGGTTTCACTCGCCAATGATTGAGTAGTGTAGTGGCGAAGAAGTTTAGCACTGAAATCCTTTCAGTGCGTGTTGAGAGTTGAGAGTAAAAGTTTGGTTCCATGCAATGTTCTAAGATGAGAGCCACGCAATCCATTTGTCAATGAATAATGTCTCTTTTAATGCCCTTTCTGTTCTTTACAGTAAGTTGTTCAAAAGCAACAAATAAAATAAATAATAAAAAAGCATTTAATCTCACACAAAGCAGGCACGGACCTTATCACATACACATATTTACATAAATATACTGTATATTTGCAACGTAATAAATGCATTAATATATAAATGTAACAAATGCAAATATAATAAATGCAAATACAATATATGCAAATACATTTTGGAGTATATTTCTAAATTTATAAAAATCTAAAATGCGATAAAATAAATTTGTAACTTTTTTTTTTCTCACATGTACCAAGTTAGAAGGTCCCCTGTATAACTAACAGCAATAACTTAAGATAATTTCTTTCATATGTAAGTACAAGAGACATACAGTATCTCCAAACATACCCAAATGAAACTGAATTGAATCATATCAAATCAAAACCAAAGAATCAAATTCGAGTGCTTGTGGATTGGAATCGAAAGTAATTAGGTAATGTATTTCAATACCAGCCCTATTGTCTAATGTAAAATGTTCCCACAGGCACTGAAAACCGTGAAATAGCATGCAATTCTGTAATTGTGATCTAGGCACTCATAAAAAAATATCATCTTAAAATATCATTGGGTAGGCATGGAAATTTCTATATTTAATGTACATTTTGAAAGTGTTATATAGCTTGAAAGTGTTTCATTGGTTAGATATTGCTCTTTCAATCAATCTCTATAAAAAATATTTCACAAAATCCTGTTAACATGAACAGCTGTAAAAGTCATGTAAAAGTATGGAAAATTCTTTGGTTAACAGGAGTGTGATCCCTAAATAAATCAAAATCCCCCAAAACTGATTAATAATAATAAAAGATATTGACATTACAGAGAATAGCAGCACATATCCCATAGAAAGTATAAATGCTACATTTATGAGCAACATATATAGAAGAATTAATCACATGCACACACACTATTTTTAGCTTTAAATAAATAATAATGCATATTTATATATGCGCACACACGAGACTTGAAGAGGTTAAGAACAAGGGTCTTAGCGTGAGAAATGTGCTGACCCGTTAGAGGGACGCCCCTCTGTTGTCTGCAGGGACTCTTAGAGCACCTTGTATCCACTTCACAGCAGAGAGAAGCCTGAAAAAGAGCCTCTCCATTACACTGCTGCCAGCTAATGCTAAATGCTTCTCTTGCACTGTGGGAGGAGAAGATAATTCTCTAAAAGTCAGGGGAGAAAAAAACGGTGAAATTAATAAAGCTTTTTAGTCAGCATAATAAGTCATTTTTAAATCAACTGAAGAGAGCAACAAAACAAATATTTTTTGGGGGAAAGAATACATGTGTTTTAATGCCTTCAAGCAAAACTAATTAAAGACGACACCTCATTTACATAAATAAGCATTATAATTTGCATGTAGGCACCAGGGAGTATGCGCCGAAAAGAAAGCAATATTTTGCAGTCTGCTAATTTCATATTATTTAGGATTTAAGCTTAATAAAGATTCATTTTGGAGGGGAAGAGAATAATCAAAGGGGGGGAAATGTTAACTATCTCCAAAGATGCAGCAGCTCCTATTCAAAGGGGCCTTTCAGAGTCACTAGAAGACTCCTAATCAGGAGTGGCACTTCCTGGCCCGACTCCAGCACCAACTCCTTGAAAGGTACAAAATTTTAGAGCCCAATTTATTAGTATGCAGTTCCAGCATCGCTGGCTGAATTAATGGCGCTGACTGATAATGACTGTAATTGTGGCACAAATGGGGTGTTGAAATAGCAAACAACGGCCACAAGGCATGTAATGGGGCTTTTATTAATTACTCAAGCCCAGGCTCCAGCTAGCTCTAGGATTTACAGTGGCAGTGCCAGCCGGTGGGCAAAGGTGGGCTAGGTATAATCCTGCAACAACGGAGTCAGAGTCAGTTTTGGTGCGTGGGGTGAGGAAAGGCTCTTGCACTCACTCACACTCCCTTTTAAAGTGTTTTATTATGCAGGACAGATTCCTCTGGATAAAAGAAGTACAGCTCCATTGATAGACTACTTAAAGACGCAGTCATGCGCACATCTCTGGGAGAATTAGCAAGTGATTGTGTGAATATTTAAATATATGTGTGTGTGTAAATATATGTATACATACTGTATGTTTATTTGCATTTTTCTTATAGATTCCTGCAGTGCGACAAATACATTTTTAAAAGTAAATATATTCAATGCAGTTTCCATGTAATTATTGTGAGGTTATAAAAACTGCTAAATAAACTTTATAATTATAAAACAATTTGAAATTGTTTTTTTATGGAATGAAAAGTTAAAACCCCCAAAAAAGCTGTAAAGATATATATATTTATTTAAATATATAACATATAATACATTATGCATGTATACTCTGATCGGCCACAATATTAAAACCACCTGCCTAATATTGTGTTGCTGCCAAAACAGCACTAACCCGCATCTCAGAATAACATTCTGATATTATATTCTTCTCACCACAATAGTACAGAGTGGTTATCTGAGTTACTGTAGATTTTGTCAGTTCTAGCCAGTCTGGCCATTCTCTGTTGATCTCTCTCATCAACAAGGCATTTCCATCTCCAGAATTGCCACTCACTGGATGGTTTTTGTTTTTGGCACCATTCAGAGTAAATTCTAGAGTCTGTTGTTAGTCAAAATCCCAGAAGATCAGCAGTTACAGAAATACTCAAACCACCCCGTCTGGCACCAACAATCATCTATGCGATTATCTAATCTAGCCAATCCTGTGGCAGCAGTGCATAAAAGCATGCAGATACATGTCAGGAGAATCAGTTAATTTTCACATCAACCATCAGAATGGGGAAACATGTCATCTCATTTATGCATTTACGTTTACATTTATGCATTTTGGCAGACACTTTTATCCAAAGCGACTTACAGTGCACTTATTACAGGGTCAATCCCCCCGGAGCAACCTGGAGTTGAGTGCCTTGCTCAAGGACACAATGGTGGTGGCCGTGGGGTGCGAACCGCGACCTTCTGATTAGCAGCCCTGTGCTCTAGCCACTATGCCACTGCTGATCTCCTGGGATTTTCACCCACAACAGTCTCTAGAACTTACTCTGAAGGGTGCCAAAACAATAAAAAAAAAAAAACATCAAGTGAGCGACAGTTCCTCAGATGGATACATCTTGTTGATGTGAGAGGTCAAGAGAGAATGGCCAGACTGGTTAGAAATGACAAAATCTATAGTAACTCAGATAACCGCTCTGTACAATTGTGGTTAGAAGAATATAATATCAGAATGTTATTGGTTGGCGGTGTTTAATGTTGTGGCTGATTGGTGTATATAAAAACACAATATTCATATACATACAGTATATACAATGTACATTTTCTTGATATATACTTGTATATTTGTGTGTACCATTTTAGGCCCATGTAGACTGACTGTGATGTGTTTTACGTATTTTCTCTTGAATTATACGTTTGGATATTGGTCGGTCTACCGGCTTTGCGTGCAGCATGCCCTCAGGAAATTTTGGTTTGATTTAATTGAACATTGTATTATCAAACTAATTTGACATCAAGAAATAGGAAGAGTTTTGAGTTTCAATTGTTATGATGTGAAATACACATTGAGTCATACATTTCCCAATGATAGCTGGTGAACTTTTGCACAAAATTGTACAAATTCTAGAGCTGACCTGTACAGTAGAGCTGTATGTTTAGAAAGTAATGGCCTACCTTGACCATCACAGAGTGTAGAAAGGGCCAAGTATTGTAGAATCCCAGTCACTTTTGAGATGTCCTAATCTTTTTAGCCCTCATTGTTCTCAGCAGTAAAATCAGTGGGTGAGACTTTCAAACATCAACCCATCAGCAAGAGAGGGTTGATTAAAAATGCTCTTTATTACCCACCGATTCCTTAATGGAGGATAGACTTTAAAAATGGAAGAAACAATTAGACTTTTACTGCTTTGTGGGCTCTACTGATTTCTATAAATCACACCAAGGGTGTAAATTTCCCAATAAAAGACAGCAGCACTCCTCGCATGTGTAATCAACAAGTCCACAAGCCCATTCACTGTATTTATCTTTCTCTCTGCAAGCTGTGTAACATTTGAAACACCTACAGCACACAGCAAAATCTAAAGGGTGTTTACAGTGTCGTTTTATAGCTAGCTTGTCGGATCAGAAAAAAGACCAAGTGTAAATGCCTTCTAAGGTGTATTCGAGATGGATAGCAACCCATTCACTTGAAGATGTAGTTTGAGAAGTTCAGTATACTGACTGATCGCACTGTGAAATCTGCAAACAGGAGGTCGAAGGTTCTGCTGCTGAATTTGGTCTGTGCTAACCAAAATTTAAATCACTGCCCCCGCAGTGGCCGAAGTTGTGGTCAAATTGTTGTTGAAAGTGTGGGCAAGAGTGAGTTCAAGTTTCTAGGTGAAAGTTCCACTGAGTGGCGCCAAAAGTTAATTGTTTTAGTTGTAAATGATGTAATACAGTCAACAAGAACGCACACTTTGTTAATCCTACTCCCAAACCCCAACCCTAAACATAACCGTCAGAGTCACAAATCGAATTTTTAAAATGCAGTCTCTGAATCACGCTTACCACTGATTATGTGAACATGAATGCTTCTTGGTTTCCCTGAGACCAGATATAAACTTTATGTATGCAATATTGTTGATGTACACTGTATATATAGTATATACATTGTGTGTATACTATATATATATATATATATATATATATATATATATATATATATATATATATATATAGTAGCAGTTTTGCAGAGACACATTTTTCTTAAAAGAAGACTTAATATCTTATCCCATTTTGCTTGACAAGTAAATAAATTATGGTTTAAGAAAGTTTAGATAATAATTTTTTGCATTGTACCCAATTAGATTGTAATCCAAACGACCAAGATGCATGTAGTTAGGTAGAATGTAAACCTCAGTCACTTTTATTTTTGCAAACATTTTATTTTTGTTTTTTACAGAAGAAGGTCATACAGGTTTAAAACAACATGAGTAAATGATGACATCACACTAATAACCTTAAAAATACCTTGTAGAAATTATCTAATTTTGTATATGTTGGGGTGCATTTCGACATTGTAAAATGTGAATATGGACATTTTTGTTAAAGACGGTCATATACATGCCTTTTTGTGTGTGTGTATCCCCCCCCCCACCGACCATGCAACACCAGAAGCCCATACACCCACACAGACTACTACAAAGAGAGCAGCAGCTGGGTTTTATTCCGCAGAATAAAAGCAATAATGGTTGGAAGCCTTTGAAATCATTAATAGATAAAAAGAACGTGTGATCACATTACATCTGGAGTGAGAATAAAGCTTGATCATGTCTTCTCTCAGATCCACCATTCAGACAAAATTTTGTTGAAACCAACTTGTTTGTTGCAGATGTGTGATGGATATAAATGACTTGATCAGCTTAAAGCAACACACGTACATTTTCAAGAAACATTTGTCACATGTGAATCCTTATGCGTGTTATTTATTGTAAATCAGGGAGGTACCTGCCAGGTATAAATAGTGTGGTTTGGGGGGAAATCCAGCTCTTCTAGTTCAGACTGTTTCTTGTTTGTGACTTTTTAGGCGGGTGGATGCACAGAAAGAAAATGAGCTCTTAAAGTGATAGTACTGAAATTCTGTCATCATTTACTCACCCTTATTCCAAACATGTATGCTGTAAAAAAATAAATAAACAAATAAATACATTTCTGGAACACGAATGAAGAATTTTGAATAATCTTCACACAGCTTTTTTCCCCCACACAATGACGTGTGTTAAGTCGAACCGGATTAGTCCAATTTGTATACAAATCATTCTTTTGAGCCGGTTCTTTCTTTCTTAACCATTTGTTCATGACTCACTGACTCAGTGATAACATCCCAGCATTTCTCAAGTTCACTGTAGGGGAAGAGAATCAGTGTACGTGGACTCTATAAATTTAATGGAAAAAAAATGTGTTCCACTGAAAAAAGTAACTGATTGCAGGTTTAGAATGACATGGGGGTGAGGAAATACTGATATATTTATCATTTTTGGGTGGATTACTCTTTTAAATGAAAGTCAGTCAGTTTATCAAAAATCCCATGTCACCACTCCTGTACCAATCTGTTTAAACTTGTATTTCTTTCTTTCCTTAATGTGCTGAAAATGGCTGAGGTGGAGACAGGTCATGTATTGTTAGGAACATTATTAATTTGGATTTGATAATGAGAAGTTGGCATGATACATATTTCCCTCCCTGTATTGTTGTGATCAAGCCATGCAATTGTAGTCACAGGTTGCTATTTGTGAGTACAGATCAGTAGATATCCAAAAAATGGATTCTTTCATTTTGAGAGATAAGCATACTCTGTCATTACCTCAACTTACGTTTTTCCTGACACAGTCTTATCTGTATTCTCAGAAGGCATGTTATGCTTTGTAACCTTTTCCTTATTGAACTAAAATGGCACTTTTGGATTTTTTAAATGTATTTTTTATTTTTTTTGACAAAATGAACTTTGCTTTATTGCTTTATTGAACAATCATCAAAAATGTAGATAAGGCTTTCTGGTATAACAAGCGGAAAACAGACTCAAACACAGTGGTTACCTGGCATTACACCCTAAACATACACTTTTTAATGCTTAGATATGGCCTACTCCCAATACACAATGCAGATTGATCACCCATCTCTACATAAATATCCAAATCAATACAATAATAGAATTTATTCTCAAATGATCTTTATGAATCATGCACAGTAGACGTATTCGTAATCGTAAATGAATCATCTTTCATTATTTTATATTGAGACATCAGTCAGAATGAATTGTTAGTCTTGTACCTTCTGGGTGTGTGCTTTTTTTTTTCTTTTCTTTTTGTGTTTTGTTTTGTTTGTGAGATCATGCTTAAAAAATGTACAGAAAAACAGTTTGTGTCTTGACAGATCATCCCTTCCTTGAACATAATGAAGTGTGTATTTTTATGTCAAACATTGCTGCTCTCACGGCTTCTTTTACTTATTTATTTATAAATAAATAAATAAATAAAATCGTACTAACTCTGACTTATTTGTTTATTAAAAATTTGATTCTAGCAACTGTTTTTATGAATCAGATGTTAAAATACTGTATGTTATTAGTGCATTTTGTATTTAATACATTTTTTAAATGATTAATTATTTAATTATTTCGTTCAGATGGGGAGAGAGACCAATATATCACTACTGTTAAATCATACTGGTTGTACTGTATATGTACATGCAGTAGTAGGCAGTTTTATGTAAACTATTGATTTGTGACTATGTGAGTAGAGTATGAGTTGTATACAGTATGTCTCTGCAAAACAGATATAGATTCAGAAATGCACCATATCTGAAAGGAATTGCTAATTTGTAAATTTGACTAATCAGGCTATTCAATATATAAGTCCAAAGGTCTTTAAAATGATGTTATTCTATGGCAGTATCATGTACAATGGAAATATTTTACCAATAGGACGTTTGAATGTTAATATGCAATCAAAATAGACACAAATAATATCATCAGTAGTGGTCTTATCACTGAGGCTGTAGTCCTTTTTGACTTTGTTCCTGTGTGATCTGAGGCATAGTTAAGGCCCATTCACAATATACATCACAATAAGCTAATTAGAAATATAATTAGCATTGTAATTACCCACTGTAATAAGTACTTTTATTTATTATGTTTTTAGAGTATTTATCTGGTCTGGTTATTAGTCTATTGTTTAATTTGGAATTTAGGCAGTCTTTAATTCTGAATTTTTTGACCCATATCTGGCAAAGGAAGTGGATATTAAAGTACATAAATATTGTAGCACATTTTATATCTGTTTTTATATTGATAGGTTTATGAAAAAAGAGTGACTGTACCTGGATAAAAAGGTTAGAACAATCAAATCAAATCTATTTAATTTATGAGATGCCTTAATAAATCAAGATCTTTCCTTTATATAATTTGCTCTCATAAAGTGTGTTTTTCATATACTGAAAGTTCCCCCCTTGTGTTTTTCCCAGAAGCCCCTGTTTCTCTTGAAAGGATAGCGTGCATAAATACACAATCTAATAAGAGCACAAGATGGATGATAATGCCTTTTTATTAACTTACGGACTGGTTTGTTTGGGCAAATTGAAAGTCGTATTTTTCTCTCTAAATATCTAATTGGAATTTTGACAGGTTTTACAATGAAATGAAAGTAGTTATTGTGCTGCGGAAACAGTGGTGTTTATAAAATTCTGTGTACGATACAAGCTGTTGACAGCATTGGTATAAAAAGATGCATTAAAAAGCGCCACAAGTGCTGTTCTGAATGTTGATTTTTCAAATGGGATGGTGTTCCTGTTGTGATTTTTAAAAAGTAAATTGAGAATCTTTGTTTGCATTTCTAGTTTATGGTTTGATGGTAAAATTTGTACTCATAACTCCTCTCTGTGTCATTATTACAGGCCTAAGTAGACAGCTATGTAAGAGTCCTGTGTGAACGTGCAAGTTGAGTATTGGCAAGTGACCCACAGAACCGAGTCGACCTGAAACACTCAATATACCTTAAAGGTCAGTGTCGCCATTTATGACTGTTTTATTGTTCGATTGCCTGAAGGACTGTGATATATTAGTCAAAACATTAAATATACTGTATGACTGTGTGAATATACAGTATATGCATGTGTGTGTCTATGTACAAATACTATATTACTGCAGAATATAGAGCAGATGTACTGTACACACGTGTACAAACATAGTAATTGTTTAACACAAAGTGTCATGTTACCTTTATCAAGATCACTCAGTGAAATTGCATTTAAATCTTAAATGGAACAGTTCACTCAAAAAGGAAAATCCTGTCATCATTCACGACACGTACCCTCACGTAGTTCCAAAATGGAACGACTTACTGTCTTCCATGAAAAGAGATGTTAGGCAGAATGTTCTGTCTCAGTCACCATTCACTTTCATTGAATGGGAAAAGCATGAGACTAACATTTTGCCTAGCATCTCCTTTTGTGCTCCACATTAGAAAGATATTAATACAGGTTAGTACCAACATGAGGGTAAGTACATTTTGTAAGAATTTATATTTTTGGGTGAACTATCCCTTTAAACTTTACAAAAACATAATCTGCTGAATGTTGTTCTTACATCTGTAAGAGAACTTGTGCTATCAGGGCTTGCATTGTTGCATTCACTCCACCATGCCACTGTTAGGTGTGAATAGACTCAAACCAGTAGATAAGTGGTAATACACACTTTGCTTCATCAATGAAGCTGGTGAAGACATGAGTACATTTGGTGCCGACGCTAAGCGCTGCTCGTATGATAGCAGCAATATTGAAGTTACACCTTTGGTTCACAAAACAACTTAATTGAGCTACACATTCAGAGAAGCCCAGCCATGCCATAATACCCAGAGGCCTTGATTAATTAAGCCCTCAAGCACTCAACATACACCACAGGAGCACTCAACGTACACCAGGTGCCTGTTCAACTGCCACTAGATCTGCTGCTCGCCCCATAAACACAACCTTAAATGCAACTTATCATAGATCTATTATGAAAACTTTACTTTCAAATTAGCGTGATTCATCTGAGCTAATCGTTTCTGTATAAAGTTTCCAGAATAATTAGCATATGAGGACATCATTTGTGGTGTTTGGAGTTCAGGAGTTTGTGGCGTTGTGGAAGCTATAGTTTTCAAAGCTACAAGCTACTTATAATTTTATGTTGTTAAATAGTAAATTTACTCTATTTAACATTACATTTACATTTATGCATTGGGCAGATGCTTTTATCCAAAGCGACTTACAGTGCCCTTATTACAGGGACAATCCCCCGGAGCAACCTGGAGTTTAGTGCCTTGCTCAAGGACACAATGGTGGTGGCTGTGGCGATCGAACCGACAACCTTCTGCTTACCAGTTCTATACTTTAGCCCACTACGCCACCACTTTTAAAATAGTTGTTAGCTAAACTACAAGCTACTAATAATTTGAAGTAGTTAAACTACAGAAAAGAAACATTTTTTTAAAACAAGTAGTTAGCTAAACTACAAGCTGCTAACAAAATGAACCAGAAAACCTTTATACGAACCATCTGAACAAACCAACTGACCAAAATGCTCATGATCGAAAGTAGCTTGTTACTGTAAATGCTACACTATTTTCAAGACAGCTGAGTGTTATGTTACTCGTAGAGTTTCAGAAGACATACATTAAACCACTGGAGTCATACAGATAACTTTATTCTGCCTTTATGTACTTTTTGGATCTTGAAAGTTTTGGCTCCATTGACATGCATTGTATGGATATATTAAGCAGAAGCAGTACCGCTGCTCCCTATTAGCAGACTATGCAGTCTGCATAGGGCACCAACTCCCTAGGGAGGCACCAACTTACCCTAGGAGGGCACCAGAAAGTCCACCGGCTGCCCTTAATTGCATGTTATATGCTGTTCAAGGACCCGAAAACAGTTGCGGAACACAGATGATCGCTTCGCGCTCATATCATGTCAACCCCAACCCCCCGCCCCACGGTCAGACGATCGCTTCACCCTCATATCACGCAAAATTACATTTTATTATATATATTTCTGTATTATTTCATCCAACCAACCTGTTCTCTAGATATCAATATTGGTATTGATAATTGTAAAACCCATGTCGTTCGGCCACTAATTCATATATCATTCTTCTTTGGGCATCTCCTCATCGCACTGGATCCACAGGTGTTATACTCATGTTAAATAGCCATTGAGGAGCCATCACTTAAACCAGTGTTTATAGACTCCCAATTCCCTTTAATCCAAATCAAGCTGATTTAGCCAGCTTTCTAGACCATTCTCCACAAAACAAACACATTGGCCCCCTGCTGACTCCACCAGTGCCTTCCACCCATTGCACCCCCACTGCTCGGAGCTCTGTTAGCCAGACTAAGTGAATAGGGTGAGGCAGGTCTCCATGGGTAACGGCTGTCATGGAGGCACCTGGCAGGAGAGCGGGAAGGATGCTGTGTGAGCCAGCAGGCATGTGCAGATGAGCAGTGAGATTTGGGGTCATGGTCTGCCGTCTTCCCGCTCCCCTGCCGGGTAGGGGGTGGTCACCCCCGCCAGAGGGTGCGTCTGCCAAGAGCTGAAGAACGTTAGCCCCGTGGCCCTGTGAGTGGGAATGAGCAGAAAATTTAAGTTAACAAGCATACCAGATTGCTAAGTGGTAACGAGAGTCCCCAAGCTTTCGGTAAGGGCCCTGGTCCAGCTCCCATTCTCCTCGCAAAGTGGCTGCCAGCTTTCACTGGCTCTGACTGCAAGCTGGAGGTGACCAACTTTCTGCATCTGTATGCAAATTAAGACAACACTATGACGTGATTGCTTGTCTACAAGACTCTTGTGATACAGATGCAAAACATTATTTTGTGTCTGCTGTGTAGTAGCTTTGTGTCTTGCATTTGGTTTCGCTTTAGGACACAGATTTTCCATTAGACATCAAGCACCACATTGGTACCAAATTAAACTTTCTTTTACCATGCGTATTGACCCGTTTTGTTTTGGGTTTTCAGGATAATTGTATGTTATGTAACCTGTGCATGTAAAAAAAACTGTGAAATAAACAAACCATTTCAATATTAATAGTGTTATTTAAAAAAAAAAAATTATCAATTCTGTTTCACAATTGTGTCGTCATTTTTACCACACCAAATAATTTTTCCCCGAGTAGTTTTTTTTAAACATTTTTTTCAACTTGTTAACCAAGTGATTCTTGAAGAAAATTCAATATAAATATCACTTAATAAATATCACAAAATCTTTTTTGGACATCATTTCCATCATTACACTGTTGGACATTGTTAGTTGGCGAATTACATAAACTGAGTGTAAATTTTTTTTTTACCCATACCCTGCATGCCATGCACTCATCCTTCTTTAGCAAGAAGCCCCACCTCCTTGCATTTTTGCTGCAGTGCACAGCTCAAGGGAACACTGTGCTCTATGTGTTATAATAAGGCTAGCTGATATAATGAAGGTCATTGTAATCAGAGCTAATGTGTCAGGGAGTTGAGACACTTTGGCTTTATTCGAGGGTTAGGTCCTGCACCGCTGGCCAGGGGGAGCTAGGCTGATAGTGTTATCAGAGCTAACCTGCCTCTAATAACGGCACGCTCCTCTGTTCGTGTCAGCATCGGCCTGAACTTTCACTACTGATATCTACAGTGTGCAAGAGGGGGAATTGGATTGAGCTACGAAACGCTTCACGTCTTACTTAAATCCCCTCCCAAGGTGTTTGAAGTTTCGGTGTGTTTGTTTATTTTGAAACAGCAGAAGGAGCGTGCACAGTCGGAGCTGGATGTGCTTGATGTTTGATTTCGTTGCTGTGTGGACATATTTCCTTTTGAACGGGAAGCTGGAAAGCTGGGCAAATATATTTTTGTCAACTGTATGAACACTGTATGAACTCAAAGCTAAAAGACCTGGACTTAAAGTCACAAAACACAGATGTTGATTTCATGGGCTCTTTGGATGTGTATTAAGGCTCTTGTCCAATCAACATAAATTTTTCTGCCATTGAGTTGAATGGTACCAAGTTTTTGATGTTTATTATAAATATTTTTGAAATTCATAGATTTCATTGAGCACATTTTACTGTCTTGCTGTCCTTCATTTCTACTTGAATGTCAAACTGTACATTCACCATGAACTCATGTCTTAAAAAAAAAAAAAAATGGGGATTTCCTGCTGATAAGTCTCATAAAAAAGGATGAAAAAGAGATTGGCAGAGGTCCTAGTATTCCACTTTTCATATTTCCCTTTTAAAAAGTGACGCACTGGTAGTGTGAGAGACATCAAAGCGCTGAGGAAGGGCCAGGGAGCCTCTATTCACTTTTCCACCTCCATAAAAGCTTCCCATATGTAACCCCTAGTAACTGGCTGGCCCTATCATTCAAACGTCCCAGTGCTCTTTGTGGCTTCCCCAGGACCACAGTGAAATGATCTCTTTTGTTGCGCATCATTAGTTCCATCTGTTGTAAGAGCCTGGCTGTCTGTTCCGGGGGCAGGCCAACGTGATGGTGGCTGGGGGCAACGCGGAAGGGGTGCATCCCCATGACTCATGCCCCAACCTCCTCCAGTTACATTGATGCTCCCTCTCTCTCTTCTCACATATGACACTTTAGGTCTGTCGCTGCTTACTTATTTATGCATCTGGAGGATGGCAAAGCATCTGATGTACATTTTATCGAACAGGGTTCCTACAGTCATGGAAAACTCCGAAATATCAGGGAATTTTATAACTGTGTTTTCCAGGCCTGGAAAAGTAATGGAAATTCCTGTACTGATATGTTTTAGTGGTTATATTGTACTCTGCTCTAAATTGGTCCAGACTACGGCCCGCTAACTGCTCTGATGCGGCCCATGAGAGCTTTTGGAAATAGGACAGAATTTGGCCCATTATTGAGAAATTCTATGTAATTCATATTCTGAACACTGGGTTTTCGCTATCACGTACAGCCACATTTTCTCAGCGCATCGTCTCCACTGGCCTCATCCATTGGAAGAGTTCAGGAGTTTGAAATCCTCCAGATTTCCACGGATCAAACGCCACGCAAAACAAATGATGCGTTTGTTATATGACTGGTATCGGACTTTGCTCATGTACTCGTTCTTGATAAAATGTCCTGATACCACTCATTGTAATTTATTCAACTGAGCAGAGCTGCTGTGCCGTTGTGTAGAGCGAGTGGCCGCAGCGTGTTTATTGAGAGTGCACAAACCTGCTCGAGCCAAGCCAGAGAGTATTTAGCAGAGATGAGCCACTTCTATTGAAATGTATGGGGGAAATTGGAACATCCAACCAAGAAGCTCTAGCACCCAACGGTCAAAGGATGTAGAAAGGAAGTCCCGCCTTACAGGTTAAAGAGCCAATCACCTTTTAGATACAGATATCACCTGTCAATCAACTCGCTAACGCACTTGTGCAGTAGCTATAATGGCCGGGAAAATTGGATTTAAGGAAGCACAATTTATGAATGTATTGTGATAACATTTTATTGCTGATGTGAAATATTCTCTTTGATCGTAATCTTGTCCAACTATTTTTGAGATTTCGATCTTCCCCCATTTAAGAAGATAGGAGCTGCACTGTCTTGACTGGAAATAGCTTCCCAAAAGCCTTCCAAAGATGGCCAACAGTGGACTGACTTGCTAGAAAGACTTTGGCTGAGCACACTCTCCTAGAACATCCTCTGTGGCGTTGGGAAGGTTAATTCATTGTTGTGAGTTGGTTTGTTTTGGTGTTTCAGTGAAACATGAAACATTATTCACGGACCTCTCATTGGCAGTCTGCGCACTCTTGCGTATCAATCAAATAATAGTGAATTGTATTTGTAACACAAGTAACAACAAATCAGAAACTTTGAATTACTAAAAAATAAAGTATAATTCCTTGAATTACATCATAGCAGGAAAATTTTACTTCTGATTATTGTCATGCATCACACCCAAAACTGCTCGTGCTTTGCAGTGACACTAAATGACGTCAAAAATAAAGATCCAAGGGCACTGAAAGTAACAAGCTTTTACCCAGTATAATGTGTTATTCTATAAAGGGGCCAATAATTGACCTCTGGATTTAACTTTCAGGGGTATTTTTTATGGTTATGAGGGCATTTTTTCTAAACATATAAATGTATGTAAATGTCATGTGTCATTCTTTATTCAAAACATATTTTTAGTAATAGTGTGTAATGCCACTCTTAAAACATTGCATATTGCACATATCATTTTAGAACTATGTCAGAAGATAGAATTAATAATACTAATAATAATAAAACAGAAACCAGGGCATTTTTTGCCCACACATTTTGAACTTAAGTGTATGTTTTTTTCACTTTTTTGCCCCCATAATTTCTGACCCTGCATCACTGTTCTATTACAAGCATTCTTGGTGAGAGAAATGTCCTTTATCAACATAAAGTGTGATTAAAACTTGAATAATATTAAGCATACAGTATTGCATACAAAAGCATACAATGGTGCAATATTGGCATCTAGCCTTTTTTCCCTATTATTACGACGATGCGGCCCGTGACACCTTACTTCTTTTTGCACCTGGCCCCCAATAGAAAAAGACCCCATGTCTAAATGATTCATTAGAGAACCTGTCTAAATTTCAATTATTTCCTTACCCAGTAATCACAAACAGCTGTAAAGGTCATGGAAAAGACGTGGAAATGAAATGTTCAAAAAAAGTGTCAGAACTCTCATTATTACCTGGTATTTCATGCTGTGTATGAGGAGGTATTAGAAGAGAGGCACCTAAAGTTATTAAAAAAAGAAAAACTGTCATTCCTTTGATGCCAATGGGCGGATGTGCAGTAAAAAGAGACACAAATAATGTTTGTGTTTTCACAACACTGTATTAAAGTGTCTTTGCCTTGTGAATATTCATGAGCATAATGAAGTATCAACATAAAGCTGCACAGCACAATTATACTCCAAAGTCAAGAGGCAAACGTCTCAATTATTTGGTCCATAACTAAAGGCTTATGAATATGTGCAGTAAAAACTAAATTAAAGCAGCTTTATTCATATGAACAAATGTAACATATGTGGAGAAAAAAGCAAACATTTCATGTTTCATGCTTCATCATACTGTATAGGTGGTCACCAAAGTTTTCCAGCTCCGATTTTCTCTTGCATCACGGTGTCTGTGATGCACCAAACAGATGTAACATTTTCTTGTGGCAAGGAAATATTTTATTCATGATTTATATGAATGATAAATCTCGTGAAAGTCTTGGTGCTGATGGGCATATGCAATTTAACATCTGTCTTCCTCAGAATAATTAATAGAGCAGTAGAACACTGGGGACCCAGGACTCTTCCTATTGTTCACTTTCTGTAATTATTGTCAAAAACAAAGCGGGCGTAAATTAGCATCTTGCAGTTGACTCGCTGTTCTCTTGCCAAAAGAATACAAATAAAATTAAATAAAAATTTTTTTTTAAATACTGTCCACAGTCTGTGGACATTTTGTATGAATAAATCAGATTTCTTGAGTTTGTAAGATGACTGGAGGAAAAAAAATAACCGTAATATTTTCCTATTGTGTTTCATTTAAATCTAAATGTCTACATTCACTTTAGAATTAATATTGTGGAAGATATTAAGACTTGATTTATGGGAGTAGGGTGAATACAGGTAAAGTGGGACGTTTTCAAGACATTACCCAAATGGCTACATCAATGTCCTCCCATACAAAATTAGCATGAACCTAATTTATAGTAATGAAATAATATACATATAATACTTTTATTATAGATGATTGAGTGTCTTCACCTGTATTCACCCAAAATCCAAAAGAGTTTTTAAGTAATTTTTTTTCTCAACCCATAAGCAAATGGTACATTTTTTATAAATGTTTTTTTTTTTTTTCTCTCCAATTTGGAATGCCCAATATGCTCTAAGTCCTTGTGGTGGCATAGTGACTCACCTCAATCTGGGTGGCAGAGGACGTATCTCAGTTGCTTCCGCATCTGAGACCGTCAATCCGCTCATCTTATCACGTGACTTGTTGAGCGCGTTACTGCGGAGACATACCGCATATGGAGGCTTCACACTATTCTACACGGCATCCACGCACAACTCACCACGCGCCCCACTGAGAGCGAGAGCCACATTATAGTGACCACGAGGAGGTTACCCCATGTGACTCTACCCTCCCTAGCAACCGGGCCAATTTGGTTGCTTAGGAGACCAGGCTGGAGTCACTCAGAATTCCCTGGATTCGAACTTGCGACTCAGGGGGTGGTAGTCAGCGTCTTTACTTGTTGAGCTACCTAGGCCAAACCCTAGAATAAAGAGAAAAAAAAACGTTTTTAATGAAATGTATCTTGTTTAAGGATGTACATTTTTGGAAAACAAGCCAAAAATGTTTTGCAGTGTAAAGAAACCCACTCTATATCAGTATTGTTGAAAAAAATAAATAAATAAATAAAAACAGTTGAGCAAATGGTTTTAACTGTTTTAAGTAATGCGGTTTTTGAGAATGCTACCACACCCTTTCTCTCTGAACACGGTCCCTGGTGTTTGAACGGGATTGGCTGATGTCCATCTGGCTCTGGGTAAAGCTCTCTCAATGCTGCTCATGATGATGAGCCTGAGCCCGGCTTCTCTCTGAAGTTAGCTGTCTGTTAGTCTTGGGTAAATTTCTTGTAGCCAGATCTTTGACTAAGTGGTATAAGATCTGGTCCACATTGCAGATTACACTGGACAAAAACAGCCCACTTAGTCAGGAAAGGACAGTCTTACTGCCATGTAAAGCGACCAGCCACAGTTCCTTTAGTTTTAATGTTCTATTTATGTTCAGGTTAACTTGAAATAGACTGGTTGTTACGACCCCCGAGTTAGTCTAGGGGTTCGGGAGTCCAACATTTTAAATGTGGCATTATAGAGGAACATATATAAGCCATGGTTTGTACAAAAAACCCAAGAATCAAACTACTGTGCAAAAAAAAAAACCAACACCTTTATTCAGTATCACCAGGCAAGTGGCAAAAGTGAAGTGAACTAATCTATACAAATATAGATTAATATATATTTATATATATAAAAATGGATATGAGATACAGAATTTCTGTAAGATAGATTAAGTTAAGGCAAAGAGAAAAAGATAGACGTGGACGGCGCCAAAGAAAAGAAAATAACAAAACAAAACGAAGTCTAGCTGTTAAATAACCTCTAATCCTAACTAAGAAAATAAAGAAGAAAACAATAATCTTCAGCGTCCAAGACGCCCTACCTAATCTCCACTAACTAACAGAAAACAGAAATACAGGGAGTGGCACTCGCCCCTAACCTAATGTCATTCATTCATTCATCTTCAACCGCTTATCCTGTACAGGGTCACGGGGGGCTGGAGCCTATCCCAGCTAACATTGGGCGAAAGGCGGGGTACACCCTGGACAGGTCGCCAGTCCATCGCAGGGCCACACATATACAGACACACACTCATACTCACATCCACACCTAGGGCAATTTTTTTTTTTTTTTGGAGACACCAATTAACCTAGCCTGCATGTCTTTGGATGGTGGGAGGAAGCCGGAGCACCCGGAGAGAACCCACGCAGACACGGGGAGAACATGCAAACTCCACACAGAAAGGCCGGGGCAACCGGGGTTTGAACCCATGACCTTCTTGCTGTGAGGCGACAGTGCTAACCACTGCACCACCGTGCCGCCCCCTAACCTAATGTATTTAGACAAAAGTAAAAACCCCTGCGTGTTGCAGTGTATGTCACGTGACATGCTACCTGTCTATCTCTCTCCGCACTAGTAACCTTCAGCAGTCTGCTGTAGAGCAAGTTACATAAAATCAGAGAATTAAACACAGGAAGAGTTCACTCATACATAAACTCAGCATCACAGAGAGTGAACGAGAACCACAGCCCTAACAGGGTATACAAAGTAACAAACAGAAAGCTGCGTGGTCTGAGTCTCAGCGAGCCGAGAGCAAAACTGGAAACGTCTGGCGCGCACTCTTATTCCCCAGGTGGCCTGTTCCCATTGGCGACAGCGAGAAGGGGTGACGTCAGCGCTAACAATGATTGACAGGTCACTTGGCCAATCAGGGGTACCTGCAAAAGCGAAAGTAACCGAGAGAAAGCGGGAAGAGAAACACAAGAGAACACACACACAATACAGGAACGTAACACTGGTATTAAATAAATTAATAAAATACAATGTGTATAAACTCTGATTAAAATTTCTGTCCATCTAGTTATAAGTAATAAGTATTATGTTTTTTCGCAGACTTTACTAAAAAAACTAAGCAGAAATGTAAGCGCAGCGTAGTTCTAGCAGGAAGACTAGCAGCTGTACATCATCGCACCATTAGCTAGAAAACTCCTAGCCAATCACATGTAAGCCATTGCTTTATAAGTCTGCTCACAATCACAGCTCACATTGCTGTTTCAGTGTGCTAACATGGCAACCTCCACCACCCCACCACCACCAGTTGAGTTCCGTCCTGCACGGGGGTAGGCTCCTCGCCCCTGCCACCTATCTCCGGCAGGATATGACGTTCCTAGTACAACATTTTCAGACCGCCAGACGGGGCTTAGCCAAAGAGAGACATTACATTTCTGTTTTTTTTCATTAAATAAATGTCATCTTAAATTTCACTCTAGTCTGCGAGTCTTCCTGATAATATACAGTTATGCTTGTGGATACCTAGTTGCATAAAAAACCCTCCAGCTTTTAGTCCAGATGGACTGATAAATAAGACAATCAGATTAGAGCTTTCCAAATCAAAAAACTCCTAGTTTTGTGTTCAGTATGCATCAGATGGTCAGTAAACAGACTGTAAGCAGTCCTTGGGTGTGCTGTCTGAGGCTGAGACTTGCTGTGTTTTAGATAGACTGGTTATAGTCATTTTCAGCATAATCAGCAAGCCTTAGAGGCCATCTGATATGACCTGACCTCATATGTAGCTCTTTGGTCTAAAAGTGAGCTAATCCACCTGTGGGATCAATGTAGCGTCTAGTGCAGTAAGAGAGGGTGTGGGAGTAATACACAGCCTATACACTGGCTTCAGAACTCAAGTCTATTGGATAAATGACTCTGTTGCTATCGCCCTGAGTGACACCTCATTGCCCGAGAGCCAAAGTGCTGTATTTGTTGGAGCCATTATGAAATAAAAACCTAGAGAAAAAGGGTCACTATTTGGTTTGAATTGATTCTCTGAAAACTCTTGCAGTGAATATGCTTTCATTTTGATGGTATTACCACCGACAAAATGTGTTGTGTCAGTTCCACCTCTCCATTACTTTGTCCATTAGGGTGAAACTGTCTGATTTTATTTCTCACACTCTATTTTCTGTGATAAAATGGAAATTCAAAAGCTTATTAAGTTCTGAGTGACATCTATATCTGAGAGCCAACGGGGAAGTAAGTTGACTATATCTAGTTTCAGTTCATTTTTGCTCAATTTCCCTCTCGTGATCAAATATTTCACTTTTCAGGAGGGTCCTAATGGGAGTGTCAGGTTTTAGTGAGCTCTCCTGCCTCTTTCCCTCCCATTACCAGCCATCTATGGCTGTTTCAAATTTCTACCTGTCAACAGCAAAAAAAATACAAAATTCTGCCACAAGAAGTTTAGTACTGAGTGAAAACGTTTCAAACACAAGAGTGGTGTTTAAATGCCCTCGTCGATTTAATCTGGAAATCTAGAATTTCTACTTAGACAGGGGCTCTCTGCACGTTTCTGACTATTATATTCTTATTACTGTTCCTGAGTCTTTTGCATGTCTAAATGTACTGTATAGTGTTGTATGCTGTTAACTAATACATTTTTTCTCTCACTCTCTGGACTATTTAAGTTAGCACTACATAAAGACACAGACTGGCCAGCTTATGCAATAAAAATTTAAAAAAATATCAGTGCAAATATCAGTATAAAGACAACATGAAATCTACAAATTTTTCTGTAAATTGTAGATTTTATTTTATTTTTTTTTGCATTTGACAGATACTTTAAAGCAACATACAGTGCATTTAAGATATTTAAGATACAATTTGTGTGTTCCCTAGCTATTAAACCTTTGATCTTGCATTGCAACCACCCTGCTCTGCCAGTTGAACTACAGGAACACACAATAACACTATTATTAATAGTCATTCCTGGTATTATTTTCTGCAATTAATAATTGAATATTATAACCTTCAATTTATAATCCAGTCAATTCGTGATTATTATCAAATCCCCATCCATCGTTATTTCCAAATGAATATTCTATTTCATTTCAGACATATTTTGAAGTTCAGTGCATTCCACTCAAAATAATTATTTTAATATTTACTCATTTTAGTTTCATAACAAAATTCCATCAAATTGGATTGAGGAATATTTAATAAAATAAAGTTTTATTAATTTAATTAAGTTAAACATTCTAAAATTGAAATGCATGAAAGTGAAATCTTAATAATAGGCCAAAATATTTTTACAATATATATGCTGTTTCATTTTGTCTTTAAAGTGAACAACAACATCATTCTGTTGCAGCTCGCTCTCTCTTAAGTGCTGCATTTTTGAAGAAGAATAAACATGCACTTTGATGCTGCAGCTCAGCAGTTAAACCTACAGGAACTATCATGCATGGCAGGCCATCCCCCAAAACTATGCCCGCTCCTGTTTCAAAACTTATTTCCCTTTTGGTTGCCCCATAGGAGTCTGTATTATCCTGGGTTTTTTATTTAATCTTGTTGGTTAAGACTGGACCTTTTTATAGAGTGAGGCCTTGTGCAGGCAAAATTAAAGGGTATATTTATTTAAACTTCAAACATCTGCTTAATATAATCTGTGTGGTCATGCCATTGTGCAGTTTTGGCCCAATGGCATGATAAGAGATAGCCCAATAGGCATGTTGACTTCAGCTTTAGGGTCTTTAAACAAGTGAATTAAACATTCAAGCACTGATACACAGAGATCCGTGTTAAAAAAAAATACTTTTTTACATTTTGGAATGTTCAGTTGTCTGGGCAAATATGCTGGGAACATGTTTGGCAAACATTTGCAGATGAAGTAAGGTATATAAAGTACGTTTCAAACAGGCCTTTGGGTTGCCTGTTCTACCTTCTGCAGTGACTATCACTTATCTCTTTTGATAAGTTTGTCATGTTCATTTAAAGGGGTAGTTCCTCTAAAAAGGAACATTCGGTCATCAGTTCCATAATTTACGCAGAATGCTACCCAGTCCTAATTCACTTTTATTATGTGGAAGAAAAAAAAATTTGTGTTTCAAAGAAATCAGAGAGTCATATATGTTTGGAATGAGGGTGAGTAAATGATGACAAGGCCAAGAGTATGCTTGCAAGTATGATATTGTTTTGTATTCAACAGTTCTGTAAACAAGAAGTTAGTATTGAGGAACTTACATTTTATACAAAATATGCCTAGTTGTTTTTAAAAAAAAATAATATTTCTATTTCCCAGTCTGTCGCTCACTTGGAAGTTGTGTCAAAGAAGCGTGGATCTGCAGTCTCTCTTGAGCACCGAATATGCCTCTGATCTATGAAAAAAGGCCAATGAGTAGTTGGCAGACAGTATTTGCATACCCCGCCCCCGGACATACTGGTATAAAAGCAGGGAAATACGTCGAGTTCATTCAGAAATTTTCTTCGGAGCTGATGGTCGTGCATGCAGTCAGCTGCGTGTCACACACCTGTTCCTCTTCCTCTGACACTTTGCCTGCTGTTGGGTCTTCGGCACACTTGAGTGGCTTTTCTCCTTTTCTGCACGGCAGTGCAGTTTGCTCCTGGGCGCTTCAACAGCAAACCTGCCGCCTTGGGCCATGCCCTGTCTGCTCGCCGAGGGTGTCCTCCTGCGCGAAGAAATGCCCTGCTCCGCCTCAAATCTCAAGTCACTGCATGCCACTTACGGCAACCTCAATGTGGTAGCGGACGCGCTGTCACGACAACGCTTGCCCAGTGGAGAGTGGAGGCTTCACCCCCAGTCGGTCCAGCTGATTTGTGAACGATTCGGCAAGGCCCAGGTAGACCTGTTTGCCTCCCGAGAGACCTCCCACTGCCCGCTCTGGTATGCTCGAACAGAGGCTCCCCTCGGGGCAGACGCACTGGCACACAGCTGGCCCTCGGGGCTGCTCAAGAAAACATTTCCCCCAGTGAGCCTTCTTGCACAGGTGCTGTGCAAGGTCAGGGAGGACGAGGAACAAGTCACCCTAGTGGCGCCCTACTGGCCCAACCGTGCCTGGCTCTCAGACCTCGTACTCCTCGCGACAGCACCTCCTTGGTGAATTCCCCTGAGGAAAGACCTTCTTTCTTATGGACGGGGCAAGCTCTGGCATCCGCACCCATCCTCTGGAACCTCCACGTCTGGCTCCTGAATGGGACACGGAAGATCTAGCTGGTCTACCACCTGCCATCTTAAACACGTTCAACCAAGTCAGAGCCCCCTCTACCAGGCAACTTTACACCCTGAAGTGGTGCTTGTTCGCAAATTGGTGCTCTTCCCGGGCTGAAGACCCACAGAGGTGCGTGGTTAGGTCAGTGCTCTTATTTCTGCAGGAGAGGCTGGAGGGGAGGCTGTCCCCTTCTACCTTGAAGGTGTATGTTGCTACTATCGCGGCCCACCACGACACATTAGATGGCAAGTCTTTGGGTAAGCACGACTTCAGCTGTCAGTGACACTTGCCTGGAGTTCGGTCCGGCAGACACATATGTGATCCTAAGAAAGCGACCTGGCTACTTGACCAAGGTTTCTACCACGCCCTTTAGAGACCAGGTAGTGAACCTGCAAGCGCTGCCCTGGGAGGAGGCAGACCCAGCCCCTTCGTTGCTGTGTCCGGTATGTGCTTTGCGTACCTACTTGGACCACACGCAGAGCTTTAGATGTTCTGAGCAGCTCTTTGTCTGCTTTGATGGACAGCGGAAAGGGAACGCTGTCTCCAGACAGAGGCTTTCCCACTGGGTGGTGGACACCATTTCATTGGCCTATCACACCCAGGCCCCCCCGCCCCACGCGGGAGTGTTGCGTCCTCATGGGCACTGGCCAGAAGCACCTCCCTGGCAGACATATGTAGAGCAGCGGGTTGGGCAACACCTAATAACATTGCGAGATTCTACAATCTCAGGATTGAGTCAGTATCTTTACATGTTTTCTCAGGTCCAAGCCGGTAGAACTCGGTACATGCTGACAGACTGATGGGTGGATCGCTTGCACCTAGCACCCTTTCCCTCGGCCGAGGTAAAACTGTGCGTTTTCTCTCCCAGGAGATCCCATTCATTCGGATCCCTGGGTGACTCCTCCCTAGCCTTGTGGGTCCGCAATTTAGCGGAGGAATTCGCCAACCCAATCCACTGTGGATACTCAAATCTACCCTGTACTGGAATAGGTGCTCCACTGGTCAGGACTCCTGCGTGGACTTCCTCCTGTGTGTGTTTTCCATGGTACGGTCCCCTTACGAGTGGACCCGCGTCTCCCTTAGGCAGTCCCAGCCGTCTCCCTCCTGTCGCCGTGTTGTAGCAACTCCCCCCTCCTTGAGGCTGTATCTACCACCGGGCCATTGTTTCCACATGTGACCTCATGTGACATGTGACCGCCACTCATACCTTCCCCTTCCTGGGCAGGTGTGGTCTCCGCAGGGTCTTTTCCCCCTGAAAGAATAGGAAACTGGGTAAGACCCCCTTCATTACCAGGTTGGCAAGTATCGCCTTGTTCCCTTGTTTATGGTAACCAGAAGGATTCCGACAACTTTTATGGGGCATTGGGGAAGGGTACGTGCAGTCTGACACTGCTTTTTCTGACACTGCTCTGGTCACCTTTGCATGTAAAATACCTGCCCGCTCCTGTGTCAGTACACATACACGGCTCAGCGCATGGCGTGATTTAAATTGGACCCCTAGTGTCGCTTCTTCGACACAATGTTGAAGTGAGCGACAGGCGGGGAACGTCTAGGTTACGTATGTAACCTCCATTCCCTGAAGGTGGGAACGAGACGTTGTGTCCTCCCAGCCACGACGCTGAGCCGAGCCACTGTGGTGGCTGGACCATTTCCGGCTCCTCAGAAAAAATCCTGAATGAACTCGATGTATTTCCCCACTTTTATACCCGTATGTCCGGGGGCAGGGTATGCAAATACTGTCTGCCAACTTCTCATTAGCATATTCAGCGCTCATGAGAGACAGTGTCTTGTTCCCTCCATCAGGGAATGGAATACGTAACCTAGATATTTTTCTCCATTATTGAAAATAGTTCCAAACAAAAACCGAAGCAGCATCACCTGGTGTAACGCAGAGTGATGCAAACAGTGACGTGTGCCAGTGCTGTTATACTAAATATCAGCACTCTTGGAGCACCACTTGTCCAATCAGATTAGAGGAACGGAACTACAGTAGCGGTTGCAAAAGAAACATAGAAGCATCTCTTTTATAGATACAGTATGAAGAGCTCCTCAGAGGCTGCATTTAGAAGTCTCTATATATGATTTACCATGCATGCTTTCATTTCGCACTAAAGATGTTGAATATTTGCTTTATGCCTCAATCAACTGCAGTTTGTTTGTGTAAAGGGAAGTAACTGATTTTTTTCTTCATTTATATGATTTATATTCTCATAAATGTCTAAATGTTTGTGCACACTGACATTTCACTGAACCCACTTTTCTTTCAAAGCCTCCATTTTTTTTTTTTTTTTTTTTTGTACCATCAAATGAAGATAATTGTACTTCGTCCAAGAGCGTATTGGACCATTAAACCACTGCCTCTCCCAGAAAAGCTATTCTCTTTTGTGTAAATGCATTGGAATTACTTTCAGGGGGCGTTGCATAGAGATGTTAAAGGCTACTTATCCTTACTCCTAATGATTCTTTGTCCTTTTAAAAGTCATCAGGCACATTTATAAGTGGATATATACGAGGGAGGAGTTGCCCCTTGAGACTGAGGTCATCTTTACCTCCTTGTCCAAGGCCAGGAAGTAAGTTTGTTTGAATGGACCTCTGCAGAGGTTGGTCATATTCGTAATGTACTGTAGGCTGTCCATCTATACACTGGGCCTTAATGACTGAGGTGAGAAGGAGAGAGTGTCATGGTTGCATATACAATAGATATAGAGAGCCTTGTGCAGTGTAGTGCAAGCATATTTAGATGGAAATGTTTCATAATGCAGTGTGGCAAAATGATTTCATGGGAGTGTCCCACAGAATCATAATCCTGCTTAGGTCATTTGCAAAAGTGCCGTATTACAGCCTGCCTTCTTTGGCTTTTCAAAAGACTTTAGAAGTGTTTCCTCATAAAATGACTAAGAAAATGTGACATGGATGAGTACAGTAGCACATGTACAAATAAAACTTAATAAACAAGTTCTGTAATTATTTCAATATTTTATTACATTCATAATCTAAATGCCTTCAGTCTCATTGGCTGAAGACTGTGGAATGTAACTTTTCATTGTGCTATGCTATTTTTTCTTCTTCGCTTGACATGCCATTGAATCACTCAAACTACCCTAAAACACTAAAAATCAAAAATGTCTAAAAAGAGTCATCTCTAACTTTGAGAAAAGCAGTGAAAAAGAAAAAATATGTATATATTTTTGGTAGACACTCATTTAATATAAGAAGATGCATGTCAGAATGCAAGTTTGTTTTGCTATGGTTTTTTAAATGCATGCCATTATGTTTTTGTGGTTACAGTAAACACTCTAGCCACACTTATAATTTGGTGCTGTTTGGAATTATCAGTCGTACAAAGAACTGAAAATACATATTTTCAAGGACTGATAGAGAGACAGGTGGAGTTCATTAAATTTTGCTGAAATTTTAGCAGCTAAATGGTAGACAGTTACTGTCTCTGGGGGCTGCAGGCTTTTTCATATCCTTCCCCCAATGTCACTCCCTCATCTCGCTGCAACAGAAAGAAAGAAGGAAAGAAAGAACTGTTTAAGATAAGAGCACTCATATACGATGAACATGTTGACTTGATTTTTTCTGCCCAGCTATGTTTGACACAGTTCTGTGATGTTTTTGTGGTTTGTGCGACAGTGGACACAACAGGACAGCAATGAAAATTGTGGGTGAATGGGTCTATCTGAGTTGAAAATTCAAGGGGAAAAGGACCCATCTGGACGATGAATAATTTAGAAGGCTCAAGTTGGTTCCTGTTGCTGTTGTGTTTGTGCTGTGCTCGCTCTCTTTTCTTCCCCCCCCGAGACGACATCACTCTGGAGGCTTGTTCTTCATGCTCTGAGGTTACACATGCCACAGTATGTGTTGAATTGAACGACTAGGCTAAACAAACTGAAGCCAAAACTGCGCAAAATTATGTTGTAATCTGACAAGGATTTAAAGTGAATTTTAGATGGAGGTTTTAAAGTGAAATGTACTCCCTAACCTAAAACTTTAGCCTAAACCTAACCAATAGTGTCTGAAAAGATAAATGAGAGTTTAACAAAACAGACAACCTTACCCTTAACCAACACCTAACCCTAACTGATAGTGTTTTAAAATGCAAATTCGAAATAAAATAAAAAAGAAAACACACATTAACTGAAGCAACCACGTTATTTTGTGTCACTTCTATGCCACTTTCACTTTCATGCGTCTTTGGCTTGACTCAAACCACAAAGCCCAAAGTCCAACGCTCATGCGATCATGTGAGCTACCAAGCAAGCTAATGACATAGCAATAAGTGTGTATATGTAGGTAGGTCTGTAATACAAGCAAGTTTTTCAAATCATGCATTAAAGAAAAGAGTTTTGATATTATAACAAAGTGGATGATGAGTAATAGAGTGAAAAAAGTTTTTTATAAGATCAAAATCAGCAATTTTACTTGTGATTTTTATGACAATGATTAAACCACACAGTTCATTTCACCAGGAAACTGCAGCAAAACTTAGAAAGCGGCACGTACAAGTGTGTTTGCAAAAATGTACACTGGTTGCCAAAAGTTTTAAATAATGTACAGATTGTGCTGTTTCGGAAGGAAATTGGTACTTTAATTCACCAAAGTGGCATTCAACTGATCACAAAGTATAGTCAGGACATTACTGATGTAAAAAACAGCACCATCACTATTTGAAAAAAGTCATTTTTGATCAAATCTAGACAGACCCCATTCAGACCCCATTTCCAGCTGCCATCACTCCAACACCCTTGTCCTTGAGGTATCATGCTAAATTACTGATTTGGTTCTAGAAACTTGCTATTATATCAAACAATATTGAAAGCTATTTGGTTCATTAAATGAAGCTTAACATTGTATTTGTGTTTGTTTTTGAGTTGCCACAGTATGCAATAGACTGGCATGTCTTAAGGTCAATATTAGTTCAGAAATTGAAAAAAAGAAACAACTTTCTCTAGAAACTCATCAGTCAATCATTATTTTGAGGAATGAAGGCTATACAATGCTTGAAATTGCCAAAAAACTGAAGATTTCATACAAAGGTGTACACTACAGTCTTCAAAGACAAAGGACAACTGGCTCTAATATGGACAGAAAGAGATGTGGAACGTCAGATGTACAACTAAACAAGAGGATAAGTACATCAGAGTCTCTAGTTTCAGAAATAGACGCCTCACATGTCCTCAGCTGACAGCTTCATTGAATTCTACACGCTCAACACCAGTTTCATGTACAACAGTAAAGAGAAGACTCAGGGGTGCAGGCCTTATGGGAAGAATTGCAAAGAAAAAGCCACATTTGAAACAGAAAAAGAAAAGGTTAGAGTGTGCTAAGAAACACAGTCATTGGACAACATATAATTGGAAAAGAGTGTTATGGATCTTAACCCCATTGAGCTTTTGTGGGATCAGCTAGACTGTAAGGTGTGTGAGAAGTGCCCGACAAGACAGCCACACCTATGGTAAGTGCTACAGGAAGCGTGGAGAGAAATATCACCTGAGTATCTGGACAAACTGACAGCTAGAATGTCAAGGATCTGCAAAACTGTCATCGCTGCACGTGGAGGATTTTTTGATGAGTAGTTTAAGAAGTTCTGATTTTTAATTTTTTTTACATTTTAATAGTAATTTTTTACATTATTAATGTCCTGACTATACATTGTGATCAGTTGAATATCACTTTGGTGAATAGAAGTACCAATTTCTTTCCATAAGTGCAAAATCTATTCCAAACTTTTGACTGCCAGTGTATATGGAGTAACGTTTATTCTGTGAGACCAGGTTGTTTTTAACTAAATCTATTTAGTTTATACTTAAAGCAAGACAATCTCTTTGTAATGACACTAAAATCTTATTTTAGATTTTTTTCTCAGATTGTTATGTTGATAAAATAATTTGTAATGAAATATTTTGTGTGCAAAATGCAAAAATAGAAGCGTTTTCACTGGTGGCCTCAGATTTTTGGACCCCATATAGAACAAGCTAAAGCACAAGTATTATTGTTTGTTTTCTTTATGTAAGACTGCAACAGAAACCAAAAAAGCATATTATAATGTTTTTACACCGTACGTTAACATCAATTAACCTAGCTCAGAAGAGGGGGAAAAACCCAAACATCTTTGTGCATTTCCAGGAGTCAAAGAAATTATAGAGAAGTTCATCAACCTGAAAAGATCAGAATGCTAATTGAAGACACACACACACAGACACGCAAACATCACTGTGTGTTTCTGCAGCAGCAGTAGCAGGCATGTAAAGGAGCTTACGGCATTTCTGTTTTAAAAGGGGCTGAATAAGATGGGGGTGTTGGGAGGGTTGATTTGACAGGCCTGTGGAATCCCAACCTTTCTCTCCTGGTGCCTTGCACTAATCAACCCCTGTAATATATGCAAAAAATATGATTTATATTTAATTTCACTACACTTGCATTGTTAATTTGAAATGTAATTAACACGTCGCCACGGCAACTAATTTCTCAATGCTGTAAATTATCGCCGCCTTTTCATCAAAATTCAGTTACTTTGGCTCCTGTGTGCAAAGTACTGATGCAATTAGGTTACCAGGGCAACCTAAAAGTGTTCATTTTCTTTTGTGTAATTGCAGTGAGGCAGAAGTTTTTATAACCGAGAGTCATGTTCACGTTTTTGGCGAACAAAGAGCGTGTACACATTATAGCACCGTGACAAAAGAGCTGTGGTACAACACAAATGCCCTCTGGCATTTTTAAAATTCTTTTTCTCTCTCCCTTTCCCTCACTCACACACAAAACACTGCATAATCCAATGCTTTGACTTTACATCTATATCTGATTAAATTTCCCCTCTGCATCCTTTTTTGTCCAAGTGAGGCAATCTGTTTGTCAGATGTGCACATTGCACAGATCCTGCCTGGTCTGTATGTATATCAAGCACACATCTCTAGCACATCTCCTCCACCCCTCATCCTTTTGTTCCTTCCTACGCTGGCTGGAGTATTTTAATGAAGTGGATCTAATTTGCTCTCAAGACTGAGGCCACCAGTGTGGCTTGCACAGAGCATGACCGGTGGTGAGGAGTAAATGGGCATGAGTCTCGTGCCAGTCTGGCCCATCTCCTATGTCCACTCATGCCTGCAGCCCATAACCCTCCCTCTCTGTTTGATAGAGAGGAAATAGCAAGTCATTGACTCCTGAGCTCTGGTTAACAGAAAAGTTAATTCAATTTGTAAGCAGGTTTTTTATTTTATTTTTTATTTTAATCTTTTATATTTTTAGCCTCTGTAGTTGTACAGGCAGAGATTACACAGCAAAAAAATCTGTACTTTTTTCCCCATTTTCCAGTAAAAATATCTTAAAAGAATTGTTCCCCCAAAATTAATAATTCTCTCATAACTTACTTATACTTATGCTGTCTCAAACTCGTATGACTTTTTCATATGTGGAACCCAAACGAAGATATTTTAATGGAGATATGATGTAAATGTATCCATACACTGCAAGTCAATGGGGGTCCAAAACTTAAAGACAACATAAAGGTAAATTGTTTTACACTAAACATTTTGACACTTGCAGCCTACTTGGTGCAATAATGGTTTTAGACTCATTTACGCTTGACACATGCACGGAGCACTGCACACGCACTCTGCACTTGCGTCAAGTATGAGGAAATGTAATGCATTTACTAATGTTAAAAAAAAAATTATCTCATGATTTACTTACTCTTATGCATCCCAGATATGTATGACTTTCTATTTTTAGAAGAATATCTCTGCAGGTCCATTCAATGCAAGTGAATGGGCGCCAAAACTTTTGTGCTAGGGCAGCACGGTGGTGCAGTGGTTAGCACTGTCACCTCACAGCAAGAAGGTCGTGGGTTCAAACCCCGGTTGCCCCGGCCTTTCTGTGTGGAGTTTGCATGTTCTCCCCGTGTCTGCGTGGGTTCTCTCCGGGTGCTCCGGCTTCCTCCCACCATCCAAAGACATGCAGGCTAGGTTAATTGATGTCTCCAAAAATTGCCCTAGGTGTGGATGTGAGTATGAGTGTGTGTCTGTATATGTGTGGCCCTGCGATGGACTGGCGACCTGTCCAGGGTGTACCCCGCCTTTCGCCCAATGTTAGCTGGGATAGGCTCCAGCCCCCCGTGACCCTGTACAGGATAAGCGGTTGAAGATGAATGAATGAATGAATGAACTTTTGTGCTCAAAAAGCACATAAAGACATTGTAAAAGTAATCCATACAACTCCAGTAGTTTAATCCATATATTCGGAAGAGATATGATAGATGTGCATGAGAAACAGATCAATATTTCAGTCATTTTTTGCTAGAAATAATTCTCCCTGTCCAGTAGGGGGTGATATGCATGAAGAATGTGAATCAACAAAAACACAAGAAGAAGCATGTAAAAGTGATCTGTTTCTCACCCACACCCATCATATCACTTCTGAAGAAATTGATTTAACCACTGGAGTCTTATGGAATATGTTTATTCTGATTTATTAGATTTTTTGAGCTTCAAAATTGTGGCACCCATTCACTTATATTGTATGGACCAAAAGTCTGAGAAATTCTGCTAAAAATCTTAATTTGAGTTCAGCAGATTAAAGAAAGTCATAAACATCTGGGATGGCATAAGAGTAAGTAAATGATGAGAGTATTGTCATCTTTGGGTGAACTATTCCTTTAACAACTTTAACCTTTAATACTGTAGAACCTTATTGGTAAGTGTTCCCAAATAAACTAATTAAAGGAATATTTCACCCAAAAATGAAAATTTGCTGATAATTTACTCACCCTAACCCTAATTTACTCACATCCAAGATGTATCTGAGTTTCTTTCTTAATCAAAACAGAATTAAAGATTTTTAGGATTTCATTTCAGGCCTCCTCCTTTAAACAATACAAGTGAATGTACTCCATTTTTTGATGGTCCAAAATGCATATCAAAAGGTGCATCAAAATAATCCACACGACTCCAGTCGACAAATAAAGTTCTTCTGAACCCAAACGATTGATTATTTTTAGAGATGTCCTGAGTGTAAATTATCAGCAAATTTTCATTTTTGGGTGAACTATTCCTTTAAATTTGCGGTAAGAATAATTCACTTAATTTAATACATGGTTTCTCAAAACATGTCTTAATAGCTTATGCAATTCTGCTTCTCAAGTATGTGTGCTGTTTGAAAGGATGTTTAGATGTTTTACTGAAAAATGGCAAAAATACTAAGTAAGCAAATGATTATGTGCAGTTTACAAGCACCCTCATACATAGTTGTACTCTGAGTTCCAGCTCGTACAGGCCAAGAACCGACAGCCAGACCAATTCTATTTTTCCTAGCCTCATAATTAGCTTTGGTTTTCTGCTCTTTACTCCACATTCTCAATCAGCAAAGTCAATGTTTTGTTTATCCAGCTAAATCAAAGTTGACATTGTTTTAATAAAGGATAAATATGGTATTGAAATTAGCATATTTCCCCATTAAACACGTGTGTGTACATATACTCTAGCTTGGTTTTAACCTGATCACAAGAACATATTCTCTTTACAAGATCTTTGTTTTCCTTTCACTGAATCTCCCAAAGCATCGAGCACAGCTGTCAAGTGTAACCCTGGAATTTACTTAACACCCTTGATATTTCTGTTCTGTTTGATTTCACGTGATTTTACCAAGGGATTGACTTGCCGTATCCATGTCTCAAAGTAAGTGGGGTTTGTGGAGGGGGGTTAAAGACATCATCCCCTGCTCTATTGTTCCCGCTGACAGCAAACAAGCGATTACCATCATTCACAGAGACAGCGTATTGCGAGAGGAAAGAGGCGCTGGCCTCACAGGACCGCTCTTGAAAAAAAGTGGCCCCTTTAAAAGCATGTTCCTCACCACACCGGTGACACGTTAGATTTCCACCATGACTGGTTTCATCCCGTATCTTTACCATTGAAGCCCAGTACTGAGAGACTCAAATACAGACTACTCTTGTTTAAATGACGTGGATACAGCATAATTACTACTGCTACATTTTGCTCTTTGATCAAGTGCTGTTGTTCTCTATGTCTGGCATTCTCTCCATATGTGTCAAACTATGAGAAAGCCTCTCGTTGCACATTACTCGTGAGATTTTTTGTTGGGGGTTTACTTCAGTTTGGATTAATACAAAGTTTCTTGGTGCAGTTTAATGATAGATTAACTTTTAACCAGTCAGTGCTGTTGAATAAGGACATGGTTATATATACAGGTGCATCTAAAAAAAATGAGGATAGCTTTTTTTCCCCCGTAATTTTTATTCAAAAAGTGGAACATTCGTATATTCTAGATTCATTACACATCAAGTGAAATATTTTAAACCTGTTTTTGTTGTAATCTTTCAAAGCCCAAGTTGCTTTGATAATGGCCTTCAGCTCGTCTATATTGTTGGGTCTGGTGTCTGGTGGATTCTCTATGGTGTTCAGGTCAGGCAAGTTGACTGGCCAATCAAGCACAGTAATACCATGGTCGGCAAACCTGTTACTAATAGTTTTGGCACTGTGGGCAGGTGCCAAGTCCTGCTGGAAAAGGAAATCAGCATCTCCATAAAGCTTGTCAGCAGGTGAAAGCATGTAGTGCTCTAAAATCTCCTGGTAGACGGCTACATTGACTCTTGACTTGAGAAAACACAGTGGATCAACACCAGCAGATGACATGGCACCCCAAATCATCACTGACTATGGAAACTTCACACTGGACTTCAAACAGCCTCTCCACTCTTCCTCCAGACTCTGGGACCTTGATTTCCAAGTGAAATGCTAAATTTACTTTCATCTGAAAAGATGAATTTGGACCATTATTTGCAGTAATTCATGCAAAAGGAATGAGAGATACCAGACCCAACAATACAGACAAGCTGAAGGCTGCTATCAAAGAAACCCGGGCTTCCAGAACACCTCAACAGTACCACAGGCTGATTGCTGCCATGCCACATTGATGCAGTAATCCGTGCAAAAAAATTGGTCATCATCTTTTTACCATCATTTTCTTCCAAGCCCATATTACTTTCTTGGTTTTATGTAACACTAAATTAGATATTCAGCAGAATGTCCAAACGGTTGTCTTTAATGAAAGTGAACTAGGGACTTTATAGCTCCAAAAAGGTCAGAAAAATCACCATAAAAGTAGACTATACATGATTTGTGTGCTATTTTCCAAATCTTCAAAGGTCAAACAATAGTCAAACAATAATAACAAAAGATTGAAATTGAAGTCATTATTGACAGCCTTAGTCACCATTCACTTTCATTGTATGGAAAATAGCAGCTTGGACATTCTTCTATAAATATATCTTGTGTTTCACAGAATGGGCTTTTAAAGACATAAGGCTAAGAAAATCTGTACTTTCACTTTTGGTGAACTATCCCTTTAAAGAGGTAAATAGTGAAAATAAAGTGCATTAGAAGAATGAAAGATGTAACGGAAACACTCCTAAGAAAACTGGATTATACTTGTTTACTTACTGGAGTCTGAAGTAGTATTTTCTTTTGTCACATTTATTCCCATTTTACCAGTGCAAGGGCCCAGGAAGACGAGTTACCAAGTAACACAAAATTTTAATTAGTGTATTTTAATCATTCAGGCTTTTCAAGCTAATCCACAGACCCCAGAGAATTCCCAAGATGCAGCTCTGTGCTGCTTTACCATTTATTGTTGAGTCTATTATAATTACTGTTAGCATGTGGGGGCTGGGAGGCCTTTATTATGTTTTTCCATCTTTATTATAATTACTTAAAAAAAAAATAAAGGATGCTGTTTCATTAAGTTTAGAGAGGACGCTATTTCAA
The DNA here is from genome assembly GCA_032164185.1 of Moxostoma hubbsi. Taxonomy (NCBI): domain Eukaryota; kingdom Metazoa; phylum Chordata; class Actinopteri; order Cypriniformes; family Catostomidae; genus Moxostoma; species Moxostoma hubbsi. The sequence goes on from JAVLUX010000001.1 coordinate 57,929,803, forward strand.
CCCTTTATTTTCTGCCTCTCATTGCTATTCCTGCCTTTGCATTCTCACTAATTCTCTGATATTTATATGTTGCACAGCTTAATATGAAACATATAAAAAAGGATAAACCAAAGGAAGAAAGATGGACTAAATGAAATGCTTTTCTATGAGTGCTTTGTAAAATCCATCTAATGCTCTGAAAACTCAGCTTGCATGCAACCTCTAAAATCCAATTGTTTCTGCTCATAATCGGAGCTAGATAATAATACACAGGCAAAGGATATCACTCAAATATATTTTCTTAATTTTCCCACTCAACAGTGAATAAAGATAAGAAGTCACAAGGGAGTTTTAAGCCACTAGCTTTTGGTGTTCTGTAGGGATTTTTGGATCTTCTAGAATTGTGTTTTTATGTGACTGTTTTTGCAGTCATCAGCAGCATTATTTGATGCCTCTTGGAAACCAGTTGGAATCGGAACAGAAATTCTGAGAGTTTCTTTCTTTTTTTGGGGGGGGGGGGGCTCTCTGTTAAGTGCTGTCCTCATGTGTTTCATGGCAAATTATGTGAACAAACTGCTCTCATGTGTGAAGTGTCCCTCTTTACTCTTTTTTCTCTCTCGGCTCTGCTCTCTTCCCTCGTTCCCATTGCACAGACTCAATCCTAACACACTGTACACTCTGCACACACACGTACACACACACGCACATGCACACACACACACACACACACACACACACATGTATAAACTCCTCACACAACATACCAAAAGATAATCAAAGGGCACAATGTTTTACCATTGCTCTTACAGACTGGGTTTCTAGATTGAGTTTTTCTACTAAATTTGTGTTTTCTGAAAGAAATATCACTGCTTGCAAGGCAGACATAAATGGTGTTAGAGTGGCTATTTGGTTAGATTGATGCATGACATAAAATACCAATCACAATTCAGTATGGAAAAAGAAAGAAGATCAGAGAATTCAGAATAGTTATCATTTATATTTTGAGTGTCAAACATTCTGTCAATGCAAATCAAGCAGATTTTTTGCAGAATGTTAATCTTTGCAGGAACAAAAAACGTCTAGGTTACGTATGTAACCTCCGTTCCCTAATGGAGGGAACGAGACGTTGTGTTGAAGAAGCTACACTAGGGGTCTCTCTTGAGCACCGAGTATACCTCTGATCTATGAAAAAAGGCCAATGAGAAGTTGGCAGACAGAATTTACATGTCCCGCCCCCAGACATATGGGTATAAAGGTGGGGAAATACGTCAGTTTCATTCAGGATTTTTCTGAGGAGCCGGAAATGGTCCAGTGGCTCGGCTCAGCGACGTGGCCGGGAGGACACAACGTCTCGTTCCCTCCATCAGGGAACGGAGGTTACATCCGAAACCTAGACATTCCCCGTCTGTCGCTCACTTCGACGTTGTGTTGAAGAAGCGACACTAGGGGTCCAATTTAAATCACGCCATGTGCTGAGCCGTGTACGTGTACTGCTGACACAGGAGCGGGCAGGTACTTGACGTACCAAAACGACCAGCTGAATCAGACTGCACATACCCTTCCCCAATGCCCATAAAGTCGTCGGAATCTTTATAGTTACCCTAGACAGGGGAACAAGGTGACGCTTGCCAACCTGGGAACGGGCCGAGCCTAGCCGGGCCTCTTTTCTCTCTATGTTTCTCTCATAGAGTCAACGGCTGGGGCCCTTACACGCATCGGGGAAGGGGGTCTTACCCAGTTTCCTATTCTTTCAGGGGGAAAAGACCCTGCGGAGACCACACCTGCCCAGAGAGGGGGAGGTAAGAGTGGTGACATACACCACATGGGCTTTTAGGTCACATGTGGGAAGTGGCGCAGTGGTAGATCCCGCCTCTTCAGAGGGAGGAGTTCTACAGACATTGCGACCGGGGGGCAGTGGTAACTGCCCAAGGGAGACACGGGTCCGCTTGTAAGGGGACCGTACCGCGGAAAATACACACAGGGTCCACGTAGGAGCCCTGACCTGTGGAGCGCCTATTCCAGTACAGGGTAGATCTGAGTATCCGCAGTGGATTGGGTCGGCAAATTCCTCTACTGAATTGCGGACCCAGAGGGTTAGGGAGGAGTCATCCAGGGAGCCGAGTGAGAGGGATCACCTGGGAGAAAAAGCGCACTGTTTTACCTCAACCGAGGGAAAGGGCGCTAGGTGCAAGCGATCCACCCGGTCAGTGCGTCAGCTTGTTACCGAGCTCTACTGGCTCGGACCTGAGAAAACACAGGATGAAACTGACTCTACCCTGAGATTGTATAATCTCACAAGGTATTAGGTGTTGCCCAACCCGCTGCTCTGCATATGTCTGCCATGGAGGTGCCTCTGGCCAGTGCCCATGAGGACACAGCACTCCTTGTTGAGTGTGCTTGGACCCGCAAGGGGGGTGGAGCATGGCCTGGGTGTGATAGGCCAGTGAAATGGCATCTACCACCCAGTGGGAGAGCCTCTATTTGGAGACAGCGGTCCCTTTCCGCTGGCCACCAAAGCAGACAAAGAGCTGCTCAGAACGTCTAAAGCTCTGTGTGTGGTCCAAGTAGGTAGGCAAAGCACATACCAGACACAGCAATGAAGGGGCTGGTTCTGCCTCATTCCAGGGCAGCGCTTGCAGTTTCACTACCTGGTCTCTGAAGGGCGTGGTAGGAACCTTGGGTGCGTAGCCCGGCTGTGGTCTTAGGATCACATGTGTGTCTGCTGGACCGAACTCCAGGCAAGTGTCGCTGACAGAGAACGCTTGCAGATCCCTGACCCTCTTGAAGGAGGCGAGCACGATCAGCACCTGGTCCCTGTAGGTGCATAGTAACTCTCGGGAGTGGGCCAGGATGAACCAGTCGTCGAGGTAGTTGAGTATGCGGATGCCAGCTTCTCGGAGCGGGGCAAGGGCTGCCTCTACGACCTTCAATATAGGATATGGCGAAGGGGAGGACCTTGTACTGATATGCCTGGCCGTCGAACGCGAACTGTAGAAAGGGTCGATGTCGAGGCAGTATTGAGACGTGGAAGTACGCGTCCTTCAGGTCTACCGCTGCGAACCAATCTAGATGCCGGATGCAAGTTAAGTTGTGTTTTTGCGTGAGCATATTGAACGGGAGTTTGTGCAAAGCCCGGTTGAAAACACGCAAGTCCAAGATCGGCCGTAAGCCGCCGCCTTTCTTGGGTACAATGAAGTAAGGGCTGTAGAAACCCTTCTTCATCTTGGTTGGAGGGACAGGGGTTGATTTATTATTATTATTAAACAATCACATTATTAGCTTTTTGTTATATGAAGGTCACATTAAAACTGACAATGTCTTTTAGGTATAGATTTTACTGTCAAAGCCTTGTCCCAGACAATATTAAACCATGAAAATCCATTATAAAAAGGAAAATTGTAACATTTTTAAAACTACTGTATGATAATCTAAACAAAGTTTAAAATATTTTTAAATAATTTTTTTTGTCAAAATGTGATGTACTCTATGATGAATAATGTATGAAAAATTAAATATGAGACAAGTGATGTTTAAAGATACAAAACAAAGAATAAATCAAAGTAAACCACTTGTGAGCAGAATGTTTGTTTTGGGTGTAATTTCCAATCAAGATTATGCAAAAAAGTGTGAAAATATTATTTGTGTGTATTTACGATTCGTAAAATGTAAGCTGAAATCTAAACAATACAGACCTACAGATGTGGTGTGGAAGAAAAGAATAATAAAAAAAAAAAAATACAAATTAAAAAAAAAAAAAAAAAAAATATATATATATATATATATATATATATATATATATATATATATATATATATGTGCAACATTAGTTGATTATTGTGAGCAGTCATTGAATCTGAGCCATGACACGTGATTGGAAATTCCTCTTTCAGAGAATCACTCCACACTACATCAATTGCCTTATGACTAGAATTTTTGCATGTTCAGTGTGTATTTAGCCCCAAATCATGGGGCTATTCTTGGACCTGTCTGAAATCCAGCAATAAAAGGACTACCAGCACTTCACTGCTAATACTGGCAGTTTTCTTTTCCTTCTTTTTTTTTTTCATGGAAAATTCCACATCTCCCTATGAGCTTCAGAAGCAGAAATGCATTTCAGGACAGATCCCCAGAAACATTAATTAATGGACCTTTGGAGTGAGCGAAAGGCCAGCACGAGGCAATTATAGTGTCTTTGTAAAGTGTCAATGTTTTGGAATTATAAAATCACACTGGATTGGCAGCAGTAATTATGCTGAGAAAGAAGAGCTCACACCATTACAGATATTTAACAATTTGCAGCTCAATCTGTAGACCTCAGATTTCCCTCTCACCCTAAAGCCAGTAGTGATTTTGATAGGGTTTATCATGCCTCAATCGATTCAGTCTTTGGATCTTTTGTGTTAAACTATGAATCTAATGTCATACATGCTTAGCATTCATTTACACATGAATCCAATCTTTCTCCTGAGTAAGTTATATAAAGACTCACATCTTTCTTAAATTCATATGACTGCGTTAACAGTCCACATAACAAAAAAAAAAACGCAATAAAGCTCTATTTTAACAAAGACACTATAGAAATGAGGGTCATTTCTATTAAAAAGCCCACCTGTCTTTTGCAGTGTTTTTAGTAACCCAGTAATTTTCAGATGGTGTAATCAGGGTCTGTTTTGGGTGGGGTTGTTCAGAGAGCAGTCTGTTTGTGTTTGATGCAAGCCTCATTACATGAACTATACTGTGGATTCATCTCTTGTTTTCATAGATTAGAACCAAAGGAAGGTTTAAAGACTGCAGTCTTCACAGAGTATCTTGTTAACAGCAGTTCCTACAAAGCTGAGCTGGTAAAAAAAAAAAAGAGTTAATCACAGACTAAACTACAGTCAGGTTTTATATTACTCTTCAGTGATACAGTACATTTTATGAATGATTAAGTATGTTGAGTTTAGCCATGAAACATTTTGGACTAATTTAAATGAGGATATGGAATGTTAATTTCAGAAATTATGTTCTGTTTCAACATTTTTAAATCTGTGGTCATTGGTTAAATCCACAAGTATGTTGTGATGTTTGTACATTTTCAATGTTAAAATATTTCATTCTATCCCAGCTTAAAGGAGTGTTCTGGGTTCAGCTCAATCAACAGCATTTGTGGCATAATTTTTATTACCACAAACAATAATTTAAAATCTTCCCAAAAAAGTTGCAGTTACAGTGAGACACATACAATGGAAGGGAATGGGGCAAGTCAATAAACTTTAAAATGCTCTCTTTCAAAAGTATAGAGATTATTTACCATAGTACCATCTCAGTTTTTTGTCATTAATGAAAATGAGGCTGTGAGGGATAGACTCACCATCTTTTCAATGGTGTGCACTATAAAACCTTGTGACACCCCACGTCCACTTGTTTTGTCTTCGCTATATGCTATGCATAATTTAATTTAATTTAATTTAACCCGACTGATCTCAATTCAGAAAACTCTAGGCTGTCATTAAAGGGTTAACTTTTGACACGTGACAAACTTTTGAGTCGTGACAAAAAAAATAAAACATGGTGCCGATCACAGCAGAGTTTGCCTTCGAGAGAAACGCTAACAAAACTACATCTGGTACGAAAACTAATTAAAGGGATAGTTCACCCAAAAATGAAAATTCTCATCATTTACTCAGCCTCATGTGTATGCAGAACAAAAACAAAGATTTTTATAAGAATATTTAAACTCTGTTGGTCCATAGTGCAAGTGAATGGTGATCAGACATTTGTGGCTCCAAAAATCACATAAAGTAAACATAGAAGTAATCCATAAGACTCCAGCGGTTAAATCTATGTATTCAGAAGTGATATAATAGGTGTGGGTGAGAAACAGATTTACTCTTAATTTCCATGTTTACTTTCACTTTCACATCTGAAAGTTAAAGTGGAGATTTATTGTAAAATAGGACTTAAATATTGTTCTGTTTCTCACACGCACCTATTCTATCGCTTCTGTAGATATGGATTTAAACTCGAGTCAAATGGACTACTTCTATGTTTCCTTAATCAGATTTTTGGAGCTACAAAGGTCTGATCACCATTCACTTGCATTGTATGGACCTACAGAGCAGAGATATTCTTCTACAAATCTTAATATTTGTTCTGCATATTAAATAAAATCATACACATCTGGGATGGCACGAGGGTGAGTAAATGATATGATCATTTTCATTTTTGGGTGGATTATTCCTTTAAGTTTTTAAATTGAAACCTGTTTGAGTCAAAACAGTTTCATCCATGTATGTAGTTTCATTCACACAATGACCAGTAAAGTGGACAATAGCGCTAGTTCATTAAAAATCCTTTGTGCATTTTCACCTTTGAAGCATTTGTGGCATGATATTGATTACCACAAAAAACAAAAAATCTTGGTTCCAGTTACAGTGGAAGTGAATGGGGGCCAATTTTTGAATATTAAAATACTCACTGTTTCAAAGGTGTAGCCACAAGACATAAAGGATATGCATGTAAACATTATTTTATTGTGATTAAATTGCTTACTAACCTTTTATGTGTAAATGTAGCCAATTTTACAACATTGTTGCCATGACGATATAATGTCAACAGACACTAAATAGACAGTAAAAATGACAATTTAAACAACGTTACAGCTAAAAAAATACATAAGCTTTAACAGAAAAGTTTATGTAAGTGCTTTTATAAAGTTATAAGCTTTATATTTCTGCCTTTAGATCCTCCAAAAATTTGCCACATTCACTTTCATTGTCCCCATTCACTTCCATTGTAAGTGCCACACTGTAACCTCCATTTTTTCCTTTCCTTTCCTTTCCTTTTTTTCTTTTTTTTTTTAAGTAAAGGAGGGAAACATCAAAAATGTTTCAACATTATGCCATAAAGGCTGTCAACTGAGTTTAACTTATACTGAACCCAGAACATTCCTTTAAGTCTTGCTCTAAATAAGGAGCAAGCGCATTCACTTCTAACATCTGACCAAAAGTTCAGTTTCAGACTGCAGATGATTTTTTGGACCACATGTGTGTCAGACATGGGACAATGCTAATCAGTATGTGGATTCAGAATTTATAATGGTTAATTTTATTTTAAAATGGTTGGCAGTGATTAGATGATGCAGGCCATTACTTTGAATTGTATGAATAATTATGTATACAAATTTCTGATTGGTAAAATGCTTCAGCACTGGCTATCACTTTTTTTGTTTGACAGTGCAAAGAGAGAACATTGAGATTTTGTTGCCAAAGTAGAAAAGAACATTGTAACATAAGAGTCCATTTTTTTTTTATTTGTGTAGTTTTTTATTTGTGCTTTCTCCAATGCACATTATTCCAAGGTAGCTTTACTGAAAATTAGCTGTAATGTCTAGAATGTCTCAAAAACATGAATAACCAACACTCCTGCAAACATAATAAACAAATTGATTACAAAAATCAACTTGACATTATTTAAAATTTCACAACATTGCACCGCTGTTCCCGTATGTGGACATACAATTTTAGAAATACGATTTGCTCCAGATTTTTCTTTCTTTCTTTATTTTTGCATGTTTATAAGGTGCTACTAGTTACAAATCAAAAAGTGAATGGAAAATGTACACAGCAGTCACGCTCAGGTCTCAGCAGGAAAAAGCTTAATAAAGATCCTAGATCACATCTAATTTTCTGCATCTCATGTTGTCTGGAGGATATTTCTACTGACATTTCTTGGAAAGTCACTTTTTCAGTGTTTTGTCAATGGAACTAGGTATAAAGTCTATAGCCACAAGAGGTAAATATTTTACTGTACGTGTTAACATGATTTTAGTGTGATAAAATCAAAGATTTTACCAGCATTACAGGGTTTACTGGCATTACATTGTTACATTCCCCTGAACTGTGTAAACAGTGGTGTGCCGTGTTCCTTTTAGCATCCAGACTAGCCCAAAATAGCAATTTTGGCTTAACCAGTGGTGTGAATTTGGGGTGGATCTATCTTACTGTTCAACCAATGGCAGATGGAGGGAATATTTTGGAAACCCGTTTGAAAACAGTCATTGCTAGTGGTGCAGAACTAACAAACTTCAGGTTTAAATTGTAATAGAGCAACTTATTTAAAAAAAATCCAATTATATTTATGAATTTGAATTCTGCAACAATAAAGGTGGGTCAACAATATGCACAAGATGTAATACAATGACAGTTAAAGATGCACAAATGCTCCTAACCTCATAGTGTGTTATATTGATTAATTGATTCTCCACTTCCATAAAGAAACCCTGAATTTATCTTAAATTATACTTAGATCACAAGCTGGTTTTCATGTCTAAAAGAGCCATTTTAGCATTTATAACAGAGGAAGTCATCCCACTCAATCAGGAGAGGAAAATACTGAGTCTATTTTAGTCTTGCTCATTGTGTTGAGCGTTTAGCATTTTCCGTAATGTACTGTTCCATAAGTAAAGAATACGGTATATCAATTAGTACATTAATGCCAAGTCTCTTACAGTACGGTGTAATTTGTGATGTTGATGTTTTTCTGTGGCACCTCAGGGAAGTGCAGAAAAACATGCAATTAGCATCAGTCTCAGCACAGGAGGGGCTGTGCAACACGGAAATGCAGAGAGTTGCATATCTTAAACAGGGACCGAAATCTGTCAAAGGAAGATGTTTGTCAGCACAGGGGTCTCTCCGGGGACCTCTGCCATGGCAGACCAAGGTGTGACATGCAATGGGGACATTTTAATGTGAACAAGTCCATCAACATTACTCATTAAAAGAATAGTTCAACCAAAAATGAAAATTATCATTTTTAAGAAAAATCTTGCCATCATGCCATGCCAGATGTGTATGACTTTCTTTCTTCTACTGAACACAAACAAAGCTACTATATAATTGGTTTTGGGTAAGAACAGACCAAAATATATCCTTTTTCCCTATAAATCTTGACACCAGCAGTCTCCTTGGCGATCATGATTTCAAGCCCGATTACACTTCCTTGTGTCATCAAGCGCTCTGCACATGTGCCAAGTGTAAGCGAGTTTGAAAACATGATTGTGCTCAAAGTCTATAATGGCAAGATGTACAGTGAAAAACGAGTTATATTTTGGACTGTTCTCACCCAAAATTTATTAGATCGTTTCAGAAGACATGGATTAAAACACTAGAGTCTTATGGATTACTTCTATGCTGCCTTTATGTTCTTTTTTTAGCTTCAAAGTTCTGGCCACCATTCGCTTGTATTGTATGGACCAACAGAGCTGAAATATTCTTCTAAAAATGTTCATGTTCTGCAGAAGAAAGAAAGTCATACATATCTGGGATGGCATGAGGTTGAACAAATGATGGGGGAGTTTTCATTTTTGGGTGAACTTTTCCTTCGAGTCTGCAAAAGATGCTAAAATTGAGTCTTTTTAAATCAACATAATAAAAAAAACAAAAAAACAATTGACCCTATTTAATTTCATAGACACATTTCTGGTCCTGTTGTGCATGATTAATCAGTGAACATTATTCCATAGAATGCAAATATTTGTGTAATCTTTCATCAAAATGTAATAACTTGCTCTGTCTCGTAAATGGCTTACTTATAGTTGTCTCTGTATTTTAAGCTGTAATACAGTATGCCATATTACAAAGGTAAATTGGGTTGTGAATGCTGTTTCATGTTGGCAGTTTTTTCTTTTGATTATTTATTTACTTTGGTCTAACAATTTTTCGGTTAATAACAAATGACATTTTTCAGCTGCTGCGTGTGAATGTTTTCCAGAGCTTACAGTACCTGCCATGACAATTGTAACAAGGAAAACTGAAAATCCTCCGTGAATGACCTGTTTTTAGATCAAAATCAACCCCTGGCTAAGTCACGCTCTGAACTCTGCTTCAAAGGTTAATGTTCAAATCTGGAGCGAATTAACTTAAAATTACTTACAATGATCCTAAAATCCTGATTTATTTTTGTTGTGGCTGTAAATTAATTTCAACAAGGATGTTTGAAGTCCTTTAAGAGACAGGGCCAAAAAATAACAGAGAAAATGAATGAGTGCAACAGTGGGCCGCATAATGCTTCTGGCTAAGCCAATCCATGTCTTAAATGAAGAGAAAAAGAAATTAGGTTTAACTGAAAACATATGGTATTGCACTGGAGAAGAGGCCTGCTTAAGAGGATCATGGTAGAGTAATAAAGAGAGACAGGAAAAGGGCACGTGTGGCGGTTTGGGTGCAGGATATTCTTTTTTTTCAACAAATTTTCAGGGCAATGATAGAGAGTGACCAGCAGTGAAATAGTGAACTGTCTTTAAGGGATAGTTCACTCAAAATTAAAAGTCTGTAAACATTTATTCATTTCTCAATGAACTGTACCCTATACTTTGAGATGTGTTAGTCACATGGCAAAGTTTTTGCTTAACATGCAAGGGGACCTGGGTTCTAATGCTGATCTATTTTTAAATTATTTTGGAAATGGAAAAGAGCAGCTTTGACATTTTTACTATAACTCCTTTTGTGTTTCACAAGAAAAAAAGTCACACGTTTAAAGCAACATGAGCATATGATCAGCGAGATGCAGGTGTGTCTTGTGGATAAATTATTTCTTTCACAAAAAAGCTTTTTGTCCTCCTTTTAATAACCATAGAACTTAATTACTACATATTTTTTGAAAGTTACTTACAAAGTCCACTAGGGTTGAAAATCTTTGAATAGGTATCATGCATCTGCCAGCAATGCAAGTGTGAACTCTTTTAATCACAGCACTCATCAGTGGAACATCCAACCACACACATGCACACATATGCATTTGGACCTTAAAGTGGCATAAGCCTCAAAACCCACACAATGCCATATTTCCTATTACAATTTGATGTCTCTAATTATTACCATTAAACTAGGCACCCTTGTTGCACCCTATGTAATTTTGTAATTATAATTAGGAATTCTTGATCTTGTCTTGTTCCTTGTTCTCCCTGATATGACTGCTGAATTGAAATGCGTGTCTAAGTTTAATAATGACGCCCCTCTGGATAAAGATTCATACAGTGCCAATTATTCTCTTTTTCTCAACAGTTACATTTTGTGCGGCTTCATGATGTTGTCAACATTTCTGTGCAGACTGTGTGGAATTTAGAAGAGATTTTTCTTTTAATTTTTTATATAATTTAGTCAAATTGAAACAGTGATGGTCTTTATGCACACTGTCAATTATATTTGAATAATCCTTGAATCAGACTAAAATGCATTCAAAACCAACATTGTTACATTTAAAGTAACCTTGTGACAGGGCGGAGGGTTGGGCCGGGTCGGGATTCCACACCCTAATCAGGCTAATCAAGCCTCAGAGAGGGATAAAGGCCAACCGAAGACGGCAGTGCAACAGAGAGAGAGAGATTTACGGACAGCTGTCCGACACCTGTGTGTGTGTGTTTGTCTTTTTGGTTAAGTTTATAATTAAAATATAATTTATATTGTCAAGCCTGTTCTCGCCTCCTCCTTTCCATTAATCCCTTTACACTGGTGTTGAAACCCGTGTACCGTCCACCCCAAAGGAGCAGCCGAGGCCATCTGCTGGAGGACGGAGGAGCCCGGCCTCCTGGATGCGGAGGAATGGCCGTTGACTGCGAGGAGATGAGGGGCTCGCAACCAACCGCCTGGAGCGGTTACCGCTGTCAGAGGCGGGGGAAACCCCTACCGTTCACCAAAAATGCTGCGGGGTGTTCTGTCCACCAGGGGCCAGAGGACTGCCTCCAATCCACCCGGGGAGTGGTGGCTGTCCTCCATTAGAGGGTGGAGGAGTGGCCGAGGACCAAGCTACGGTGTATCGGATAACGGGCGAGTACGTTTTTTTCCCCTGTATCTCTTTCTCCTCTCTCTAACCCACTGCCGCTCCATGTTGGCCTTTCCCTCTCTTTTTTAAAACGTTTTGTTAATTTGGCACGATCGTCATTACGGCGTGTAGGAGCCACACTTATTTTATTTCCCTCCCCTTATCCCCTCCCTCATTCAGGTAGATGTCGATGACCTGCGGGCAGATGGGCCGGAAGGCACGCCCCTCCCCAGGTAAGGGGGGGGGGGCATGTCATGCCGGGAGAATGAGGGAGGGATGTGGCAGGGTGGAGTGCGAGGCTGGCAGCCCTCGAAAGAGATAAAGGCTGACCGAAGATGGCAGTGCGACAGAGAGAGAGATTTACAGACATCTGTCCGACTCCTGTGTGTGGTTTTGTCTTTTTGGTTACGTTTATAATGAAAATATTATTCATAGTGTCAAGCCGTTTCTCGCCTCCTCCTTTCCATTAATCCCTTTACAAACCTTTCTGACTTTCATTCTTCCATGGAACACAAAAGGAGATGTGAGGCCTAAAAAAGATACAGTGAAAGTGAATGGTGACTGAGGCTAACACTCTAATCTAATGTTAGCCTCTATCCTTTTAAGCTTTCCGAAACTAAAGTTTTTCTGAACACTAAGTGGATGCTGCAAGTCACTCTCCTTATTGTCTTGATTCTTTAATCAACGTATTCAATGATACAATTGTTGAGACTGTGGTGTCACCTCCTTTTTAGTGTGAATCTTCTCTACATTAAACGTAAGCTCTTATAAGACCCAGAGGGGCTCAGCAGTCTATTTTTCAATGATGTTGTTAGACATGTCGCTAGTTCCCCAGGAGAGAGGCAGAGTAATCAGCCTTTTCATCTCCAGAGGAGAAGAGCCAGTTTCAGTGTGATGCTGTCACTTGCTCTGGCCCAGCTAAGGCGCATGCACTCCCCAGCCCTACCCCTAAACCTCTGGCTCCAGAAGCCAGCATTTAAACAAAATCAAGTCTTGGTGTGATGTTTGTTTTCTGGGATGCTCCTTTATGACATGTGGAACAATTTAAAAGGAGCATATTGCAGATCTGCACCACATTAAGGGATTGTTTGTTTTTATTAATATGCACAGAGCCCTGATAGTTTCAGGCTGAATATGCCACGTTTCGAATAACGCTCTACCCTTAAAGGGATAGTTCATCCAAATATGGACATTCTGTCATTATTTACTGATCCCCATGTTGTTCAAAATACATATAGCTTTCTTTCTTTCTTTCTGCATGGAACACAAAAGTAGAATAGCAGAATAGTTAGGCAAAATGACAGTCTCAGCCCATGGGCGTCGCTAGACTTCAGTGTTATCCAGGGCTTAGCCCACGGGCCATATTATAATATAAAAATAAGAAGAATCCTTCCTTCTATGACTTAAAAAATGATCACCCTACCTGTCAAATAATAATTATATTAAGTGCAACACTGACACCGGTTCAGAACTTTATATAAGCAAACATCAGGCACACAATAAACAAATAATTACAGCTTGTCGGCTCATTGTTCATAGTGCAGAAACTAACACTAACAATAAAATCAAAGTCATTTAACAGCTTAAATTTGCAATTGTCATTTATCATAATATCTTGAGAATAAAGTAAAAATAACGAGAATAAAGTCAAAGCATTATGAGATTGAAGTCGTCATATTTTGAGCATAGATCGAAAGGAAAGTGATGTGGTGGACAACAGCAAAGTGGAGTGTCTGGGTCTTCACATACAACATCACTAACCAGGGAGATAATTTGGCTAAGCAACCATGCTTAATTTATGGGAAGTTTTTGCGAGCTTTCAGTTAATGAATCAGCTGTGCGTGCATTAATAATTCAGTTTTCAACCTGTGGGTGCCTTTCAAGGGAGGCACGAGATATAAAACTCAAAGCAAAATAGAATTGGAACTTCTGTGAATTACATAAAACATTGTATGTGGTAACGTGCCCACAGTTACAGTATTGCTTAGAGAGGAAAACCCAACAAAAAAGTAGACCACGCTTCACCACGCCGAGCGGGACTACGCAAATGTCTGTCTGGTTCTTTCTCCTGAATAAATAATATGTCCTAAATATCCACTGCAGTGTCCGGAAACTAATAGCTCTATGCTAATGTGCCAAAAGATCAAGGATTTCTTTATTGTTAAATCCTAAACTAAAGTATGATTTATCTATGTCCTTCACATCCATCTCATGCTTTAACGAAGCTGCTGGCTCGGCATTCGTTTTATCTTTGTGATAATGACGCTCTGTTTAGCCTAATATTGACATTTTTTCCTCTAAATATTTCTACTTTAATCACACAATGCTGCAACTTAATTCTCGTAATTTTTACTCTATTCTCATAAGAATTTAATCTCATAATGCTACAACGTTATCCTCGTAATTTTTACTGTATTCGCAAGTTTATTCACAAAACCGTCATGGTTACTGTTGTAACCTCCGTTCCCCGATGGAAGGAACGAGACGTTGTGTCGAAAAAGGGAGCAGGCGAGCGAATGCCAGACAGGTTTTCACTGAGGAGCTGAGAATACGGTTACGGCGCATTACAGTGGTAGGGATAGTGACGTGTCAAGGGGAACACAATGTCTTGTTCCTTCCATCGGGGAATGGAGGTTACAACAGTAACCATGATGTTCCCTTTCTGTCACTCACTCGATGTTGTGTCGACTGTAGTGACACAAGGGGTCCCACTTAAAAACGCTATGCACTACCCCATGTTATGTGGCTGCCGAGCCAGGTGCAAGCAGGCTGTTGCGTGCTAGAAGCAGCTGGGTCGGCTGCACGTTACCCTCCCCAACGCCCCCAATAAAAGGTGTCATATACCTTAGGTTCCCCGTACCCGTACGGAAACAGGCGACATGACTCGAATGGGAGCCAGCCGGCCAGCCGCGCCTTTTCTCGCTCTATGTTTCTCGTCATAGAGTTAAAAAGCTTAATGCTATAGATACGTCGGGGAAGGCGTCCTTTCCTGTTCCTATTCTTTCAAGGGGAAAAGGCCCTGCGGAGACCACGACCTACCCAAACTGGGGGAGGTAACTTGTGGATAATACACATGGGGGTTGTCAAGCCACCCGTGGACATTGTGCGGTGGTAGATAATGCCTGACAAGGGAAGAGTTGCTAAAGACACAGCGACCGGAGGGGCAGTGAGGACTGCCCCAGGGAGACGCGGGTCCTGCCAGTGGGGGGACCGTACCGCGGAAAATACATCACAGTGAGTTGCCTGGATTGGGAACTATGCCTGTGGAGCCCATGCCCAACACAGGGCACTCGACTCGTGGTGGGCCTGGTGGTGAATTCCTCCACTGAATCTGCGGCCAGAGGGCTAGGGAGGAAGAGCATCCAGGAAGCAAGAGCATGTTGGCTCACCTGGGAAAGAAGGCGTACTGGATCAGCTTGGTGAAGGGTGCAAGGTGCAAGCAGAACACCCGGTCGTTTGTTCTGTATTACCGAGTTCTACCGGCTCAGACCTTTCAAAACATGGGACGAGACCGACTCAACCCTGAGGTTGTAGAACCTAGCAAAAGTGTTGGGTGTTTCCCAGCCCGCCACTCTGCAGACAGGTGCCGTGGGCCAGTGTCCATGAGGATGCCACACTTCTCGTAGAGTGTGCTCGAACCCGCAAGAGGGGGGGGGGGGGCATGGCCTGGATGTGATAGGCTAGGGAATTAGCGTCAACAACCCAATGAGCTAACCTCTGTTTGGAGATGGCGTTCCCATTCCGCCGTCCACCAAAGCAGACAAAGAGCTGCTCAGAGCATCTAGAGTCCTGCGTGTGGTCCACGTGTGTATGCAAAGCACGTACCGGACACAGCAGCAAAGAGGCTGGGTCTGCCTCCTCCCGGGGGTCTGTTGGTCTTCAGATCTGGAAGAACACCAATTTGCAAACAGACGCCACTTGAGGGCGTAAAGTTGCCTGGTAGAGGGAGCTCTGGCTTGGTTGATTGTGTCTACAACTGCAGGTGGTACCACTTAAGTCTTCCGCGTCCCGTCCAGGGACCAGACGTGGAGATTCCAGAGGTCTGGGCACGGATGCCAGAGGATGCCAGGGAGGTGCTGTCGCGAGGAGCGTGAGATCTGAGAACCAGAACCGGGTGGGCCAATAAGGAGCCACCAAGGTGACCTGTTCCTCGTCCTCCCTGACCTGGCACAGCACCAGTGCAAGAAGGCTCACTGGGGGAAATGCGTACTTACTTTGACGTTCAACAGTCGCTTGTGTATGTTGCTCTTTTACCAGAATCAAACTCTTTCAGAGAAGTCAATTCTTTTATAAGAGAAGCGCTGTCGAAGTGCCCTGGGGCAGAGTCTGCACGGTGTGCAGAGAGGAGAAAGCCGCTGGAATGCGCCGTCAGATCCAACTGCAAGCTCTCTTGCAGAGTGTCACACAGCTCGCTGATCACACAACCGTTCGGCTCCGAAGAAAAAATCTGTCTGGCATTCGCTCGCCCGCTCCCTTTATACCCGATGTCTGGGGCGGGGCATGCAAATTCTGTCTGCCAACTTGACATTGGTCTTTTCTCAAGTTCAGAGGTACGCGAGGCTCTCAGAAGAGACCCCTTGTGTCACTACAATCGACACAACGTCGAGTGAGTGACAGAAGGTGAACTTAATTTTTCCTTTTATTTAACGTGGCAATAAAATGCCATTGTATGATCACAGACAATAGTTAAAAATAAATTACATATTTATAAATGCGTCTCAAAACACCTGTGTTGAGTTCCATGACTGTTACACCATTAAACATGATTCCAGGTTGTTTTTAACCAAAGCAGTTTCAATGCTTGATAAACGGTAAAGTGTGTAGACTTAAGTAGCCTACAATAATTAGACAAGTTCAATGCCATTTTTTTTTAAACCATTTAAAAATCAAGGCACCCCAATGAGGCTATTTAACTCCACGCACATGCCATGGAAATGTGAACCTGCTCGGGCAGCGACAGGCAACATCAGTTTAATAAATTTGTATTTTTACTTTAATGTGAGATTTTTTTCATTTTAAGACCTATGTATTGTGCTATTTAGGCTCATAGCTCACTGTGCTGCTATTTTGAATAGCGTTTGAGAAAATTACATTGCAATAAACATTCTTTATTTCCACACACCGACTCCAGAAAACCCAAATAACTGTTCGAGAAACCTTTCTTTTAACCGAATGGTAAAAATGGTAACGTGCACATCCCTACTACAAATTATCAATGGATAATTATAAATCCACATATTTGGTGAGCTCATGTGCAACTTAACCAGTTAGCAACTAGTCATTTACATGGCTACTTACTGGTATAACAATCATAGGCCTACATCATACAAAACTTATCCTTGTTAAAGTTTTGATGTAGGCTATTGAAGATATTGTTACTGACATACCTTCTTCATTCTGATCGACTAATGCTAAATAAAGTCTGGTTGGTACACCGTTCAGCAACCTGCTGATAATTTTATTATGGATGGTGATTCTTAAACGCGCTGTTGATTTTAAGAGTCGATCATAGGGAGCGAGTAGCAGGTGCTCCGAACAAGTTGACTGGTGCATGCATTAAAATCTACTTGGTGTGTGAATTGTTAAAAAGCAAATGAAGATTTGAAATTAGGCATACAGATTATATATTTAGAAATAAGGCTTGCATGATAAAACCTCAGTGCCAATGATGCAGAAAAGCTGCATCCCTGTGAGAGAAAAAAGAAAGCGTTCGTAACACGTCCGATGAATTTAAGCATGAACAGCAGGCAAAAGTGATAGTGCGAATTGTCAATTAATGCTCGTTAGGCTCACTGATCAAAATTTATTTACATTTGAAGCCAGAATTGCAGCCTGCCTTTTTGCTTATGTACACTAATGTAATTAACACTAAGCCTTACTTTTTCTTCTTTTTTTTTATCATCACAAAAAAACATTCAGGGCTATTAACAAAAGATCCGGGGCTTCAGCCCTACCACTGTCTCAGCCACCATTCACTTTTATTGTATGGAAAAAAGATGCAATGAAGGATTAAAATGTGGAAACACCTGAAACATACCACATTTGTTTCTCTTTATTGTTCTTAGAAGCAGTTTGAAAGCAAATTGCATAATGAGAACATGGCACCTTGGTTTATAAATGCCTGTGGCTCGGACTTAATACCTAACCAAATGCCAGTTTAGTAGAAGATCAAAACCAAGACTTGTTTTATCAAAGAGCAAATTGCTTTTATGGCTTTAAATCACTTTTTCTTTTCTAAAGGTACATTCACAATCCCTTTCTTTGTGTAGGTGTTGAAACAATTGTTCTGTTCTGCGCACCTCCCTAAAATAGCAGACGTACCGGCCTTGTAAAAAAATTTGTGAATTTAATTTCCTTGAGTAATGGAAATGTCATGCACCATTTAAGAAAAGAACATGAATAAAAGAAACATTCTACACAGTGCAGATAACTGAGCCTGGTGGATTTGAAAGTTACACTGTTGCCACTTTTGATGTTTTCTCACAGTTTTGTTATTTTTTTTTTCTCAATTTGATTTCAAATTAATCTGTACAGCTTCGATGTACATATAAAATAATTGAAGTTGATCGGTGTCCATTGAAACTCACAACATAGCAACTTGAGCCACCAGATAACTCTTGCCTTTTAAACTGTGAATTATTGAACCTTTATGAGTTTGTCTTTGTGTTTATGACTTTGTCTCATCTACAAGGTCAGAAATGTATTTTTTGCTCTTTCAAAGGGTTATAACCTTAAAAAGGAGCCTACATCCCAGGTGATTAATAAAAGACTCCTGCTTTTAATGTTTCAACGCTGACATTTTAAACTTTAAATATTTTATATGCACACCTAGGAGAAAAAAAAATTAAGCAACGCATTCATGTGGAATAAACGGTATTGTGGAGAAGAAAGGCCTGGCTGGGTATCATTTTAATAGAACAGTTAGAGTGCAATGGTTTTTCTTGGTGATTTTTATTTGAGGTTTTTATGTGTGCGCAAGCTGATTTAAAGGCACACTAAATCATCAGGGATGGGGAGTAGTGGATTATGCATTTAATCAAGTAGCAGGCCTTGGAAAAGTGGCTGGCCGAGTCACCAGGGCATCAGCTTTAGGCCTCAGAATGCTTTGCCTGTCCTTTGAGTCTGCTTTAAAAAACATATACCAAAGCCATTTCCACCTCCATCTGAGGAGGAATAAAATCTGGCCAAGAATTTAAAGATGATAGGAGGGGGTTAGTACCCTCTAATATACTGAATTGCTTCTACTTTACATATACTGTAGGATTTTCAGCATTTTCATGATGCGCACAGATCTGTTAGTTATCAAAGAATGGAATTGGGCCGATCTACTTGTTAATAAAATTTCTCGGCCTGCCACATTTGTTTCGAAAAAGCTCTTATAGGTCTCAGAGGATGCACGGGCCTGTGCCCATCATCTCATCTAATGCACTTTTTATATGTGGCATAATAAAAGCCCAGAAAATGAAAACCTGCAACCTGGTATAAGAGTACGGCAGTTAGCCATAAAATCCATAGCAATCCCCCTTTCAACTAATGCCTCAATCTCAGATAGGCTGTCCACACCATCATTCAAATACCCAAATGAAAACAAATTCATGGGACATGCCCTGTCTCAAATGCTGCATCAAGACATGCTTGCATTTGATATCAGATGATATCAAGCGCCTACATCTAGAACAGGGGTTCGGAAAGACATTAAGTAAGAAATAAAAAAAACAAATCATAAAACTATACACACTGTGTAACGAAGGGGCAGACGAGGAATGAGGATCCAGGCACAGCTTTATTTGGATGGTGCAAGGAGTGAAACAAACAGTAAAAGCAGGAATAAATAAACATCCACGAGGGGAAAACAAGGTTCAAACACAAAGATAAACACAGGGAATCTTCCAATGAGGGCAGAGGCAGGAACACGGTCGAAGGCAGGAATATCTTGAAGTTACATAGAACGACTAACTTCAGACAAGAACATACAGCAGACAATAACCAAAGGACAAGGTAAACATGAGGGCTTATATACAAAACCAAGGGGAAACAAAAGCCAATGGACAAACAGAACTCATAACAAGGTAAAAAGGCAATTAACTAAAACCAATGACAAAACTAGAACTGATAATCAGGCAATAAACAATGAACCAATGAAAACCAGACACTTGAACATGGAGGGGAAACAGGACATGACAAGACTGGGAAACAGGAACATAAGAATGACTTCAAAATAAGAGTGCATAAAACAAAAGGCAATACGGAACATAAAAGGTGCCAAAACTTAAAATAAGAGTGCATAAACAAAGAACAATATGGAACATAAAAGGTGCCAGAACTTAAAATAAAAGGTACACAAACCAAAGATGGTGAGGATCGTTACACACTGGTGGTCAAGAGATTGGAATAATGTACAGATTTTGCTCTTATGGAAAGAAATTGGTACTTTTATTCACCAAAGTGGCATTCAACTGATCACAATGTGTAGTCAGGACATTAATAATGTGAAAAATTACTGTTACAATCAGAATTTTTTTTTCAGAACTTCGTAAACTACTAAAAGAGTTCTCATCAATAAATCAATTTGCAGCAATGACAGCTTTGCAGATCCTTTACATTCTAGCTGTCAGTTTGTCCAGATACTCAGGTGACATTTCATCCCACACTTCCTGTAGCACTTGCATAGATGTGGCTGTCATGTCGGGCACTTCTCACACACCTTACAGTCCAGTTGATCCCACAAAAGCTCAATGATGTAAGATCCATAACACTCTTTTCCAATGATCTGTTGTCCAATGTTTGTGTTTCTTTGCCCACTTCTTTTTGTTTTCCTGTTTCAAAAGTGTTTTTTTCTTTGCAATTCTTCCCATAAGGCCTGCACTCCTGAGTCTTTTCTTTACTATTGTACATGAAACTGGTGTTGAGCAAGTAGAATTCAATGAAGCTGTCAGCTGAGGACATGTGAGGCGTCTATTTCTCAAACTAGAGACTCTGATGTACTTATCCTCTTCTTTAGTTGTACATCTGACCTTCCACATCTCTTTCTGTCCTTGTTAGAACCAGTTGTCCTTTGTCTTTGAAGACTGTAGTGTACACCTTAGTATGAAATCTTAGGTTTTTTGGCAATTTCAAGCATTGTATAGCCTTCATTCCTCAAAATCGATCGATTTTGATCGACTGACGAGTTTCTTGAGAAAGAGTTTTTGCCATTTCTCAGCTAATATTGACCTTAAGATATGCCAGTCTATTGCATACTGTGGCAACTCAAAGCAAACACAAATACAATGTTAAGCGTCATTTAATGAACCAAATAGCTTTCAACTGTGTATGACATAATGGCAAGTGATTTTCTAGTACCAAATGAGCAATTTAGCATGATTATGCAAGGATAAGGTGTTGGAGTGATGGCTGCTGGAAATTATGACTTGGACCAAATAATAAAGAAAAGCAGCCAATAAGTGCCCAACATAGATGGGAACTCCATCAATACTGTTTAAAAAGCATCCCAGGTGATACCTCAAGAAGTTGGTTGATAAAATGTCAAGAGTACATGTCTGTAAATTCTAGGTAAAGGGTGACTACAGTTTATATTTATTTTGGATTTTGTTTAGTCACAACATAATTCCCATAGTTCTATTTATGTTATTCCATAGTTTTGATGACTTTAATAACATTCTAAAATGTGAAGAAAAAAATTATAATAAAGAATGAATGTGTTTCAAAACTTTTGACCGGTAGTGTATATATAACCTATATATACAGTACTGTTTGTATAAATTATTGAATTAATTATTTAAAATATGTATGACTAATTATTTATAACTATATATTGGATGTAGAAGATATAGGGATAGATATAGAATACATATAGGGATATACACTCACCTAGCCCAATGTGGTCTTCTGCTGTTGTAGCCGATCCGCCTCAAGGTTTGATGTGTTGTGCAGTCTGAGATGTTATTATGCTCACTACAATTGTACATAGTGGTTATCTGAGTTACCGTAGCCTTTCTGTCAGCTCAAACCAGTCTAGCAATTCTCTCTTGAACTCTCTCATGAACAAAGTGTCTCAATCCACAGAACTGCCATTCACTGGATGTTTTTTGTTTTTGGCACCATTTTGAGTAAATTATTTTTCAGTTGTGCCTGAAAATCCCAGGAGATCGATCAGCAGTTACAGAAATACTAAAACCACCCCATCTGGGAGAAAAATCGTGCCATGGTCGATATCACTGAGATCACATTTTTCTCCATTCTGATGGTGGGTGTGAACATTACCTGAAGCTCTTGAGCCATATCTGCATTATTTTATGCATAGGAGTGCTACCACACGATTGGCTGATTAAATAATTGCATGAATAAGTGGGTATAGAGGTGTTCCTAATAAAGTGCTCGATTAATATATACATATACAGTATATATATACATATATATATATATATATATATATATATATATATATATATATATATATATATATAAAAGAAGAATTTATTACATTACCAATTGTTTGGCACACAATACTATGTACTGTATTTTTTTTGTCATTAGCTTGTTCACTAATATAATAATATATATTTATACAAGCACATTTTAATTAAATTGAAAATGCATTATGCTATTAACTTAATACAAAGTCACTATTTTCCAGATTATATTATAAAAATGTTGATTTCTTTCTTTCTTTCTTTCTTTCTTTCTTTCTTTCTCTTTCTTTCTTTCTTTCTTTCTTTTTTATTTTTTTTTATTTTGCTGTAGTACAATGACAAGACAAAAGCCAATTAATGTATATACGGTTCTATACACACACACACACATATATATATATATATGGCTTTATATTCTTGGACTGGGGTCTGGGGAAACTATCATCATGTTTGAGGGTCCTTGGCATGAAAAGGTTGTAGAACCTACTGTAGAACTCAGAATCTACAAGATAAGCATGTGCAGGGCTTAGGGAACATGGCATACAAAAGCACCTTATTTGATAGGGGCCGGTTGATGGGCAAGACTTTTCTGTTCATAAAACATTCCCATTATTGCTGGTCCATTGAAAATTAATATGCGCTTAATGCTTGATGACAACAAAGCTTTTAGCTCAGTGGTTAATTTATACATGACGGTGCTTAGTCTGACACTGCTGTAGAAATGCATGAGACCTTCATTACAGTCAGTGGTCACAAATTAGTGGGAAGCAAGGAAAAGCCAAAGAAAGTTCTGATGCATAATGCTTTTAAGCTTTTTTCCCCTTTTGGTTAGCTAGATTACCAGAGCTGAAAGATGAATTTTTCAAAGGACAAAAGAACAGGGGCAATGGTTATTATAACTAAGATGTTGTCAAACAATGAAGAAAGTATATTTTTGTCCTTTTAGTTTTTATTGCAAAATATTTAAGCAATATTACATGAGCAAGATTGCGGTTATACTGAATACCAGAAGTGTGATGTTGCTTTTATACAACTGTTCTGAAAACAAGAAGTTAATATTTAGCAGCTTAAAAGCTGTCAATCACAATGACTGACGACTCTCAAATCATGTTTGCAGCAAAGTGACTGATTTTTGTTAGCCCTTGTCGGGGAGAGAATGGCGTTATCAGGAACAATTTGTTTGGAGATGAGCAAAACTGCTAAACCCACAATTCACAGGAGATCTGTTTACAATCAGCACTGGCCACTGACAGCTAAACAGTGTGCAGTGAAGCATTATGGGCCGCTTCAAGGAGAGGAGCAGAGTGATTACATCCTCAAATAGAGCTCTTGTCAGCTCTAGTATCTTTAGTGGAGAGAGAACATACAGAGGCCGATTATATTGCCTTCACAGCACACATGTACACATACATGCACTTGGCTAAATGGGGACATAAAATAGATTTATATTAAGTTAATTATTATGAACATAGATTTACCATAACACATAACTTAACCCTAAATCTAACAGAATTTTTTTTATACAGTAAGGGCAAACAAAGCAATGCCATGCATTCACACACTAAACGAAACCTGAGTGTACATCACGAGGCAAATGCCACATGATGCACACAACAGGCGACAAAAACAAGACAGGACACTTGTGCGGGAGTTTGGCCACACACAAACCCGAAATCTCAGACAGAAGTGACAGAACCTCAGCACAACGTGAAGACAGCTCGCGACCCAGGTGTGAGCACAATGTGAGCACGACGCGAGGTGCACCCGTGTTTGTGAGAGACAGACATAAACTACTGATGTGAGTGCATGCTCCAAGATGACATAAGCGGGATAAACCCACTTCAGTAACAGATAGACATTGGGACAGGGTTCAGAAGGGAACAGCCGTTGAAGACTCAGGCATTGACAGTGACTGGGGATCGGCCAGGGGCACTCACAGCAGCAGGGGAACAACATCTGTGGCAGTAGATACTAGCAGTGGTAGGGAAACGGCCTCCGTGGCAGGCGTGGATGCTGGCTCGTTGGCCGTGGCAGGCATGGGCGCTGGCTCGTTGGCCGTGGCAGGCATGGGCGCTGACTCATTGGCTGTGGCAGGCATGGGCGCTGGCTTGTTGGCCGTGGCAGGCATGGGCTCTGGCTCATTGGCCATAGCAGGCATGGGCACTGGTAGCAGCAGAGGAACGACCTTTGTGGTCGTGGGTGCTGGCAGTGGCAGTGGAATGGCCTCCATGGCCGTGGGCACTGTCAGCAGCAGGGGAATGGCCTCCATGGTCGTAGATGCTGGCAGCAGAGTAGGTGCTTCCTCCTCCTCCTCTTCTGAGCAGACAGAAGTACTGCTGCTGTAGCAGCCTCTGCCTCCTGGTGGTCTGCAGCAGTGGGCTCGGCCAAGGCATCCACCTTTGTGTGGGGAGTGCCCTCATCTTCAGGTTGGGATGAGGATGGGAAGTCTCCGAGGCACCGGCTGTGATCAATTCTTCCCATTTAAGGGCTTGCCTGACTGCCTCAATAAAGTACTCATCCTCATCCCATTCTGGGACACAGGATCTAATAGATTCATTCAGACCTGCCCAAAAAAGATTAATTATGCAGGTCTGATTGTATCCCAGACCTGAGGACAGTGAAAAAATTCTAGGTCATATCCTCACATGGACTTGTCCCTCTGCCTTAACCTTGGCATGCTCTGCACGCTGGCGAGCAGGAGAATCAGTCAAAAAAAAAAATCTCTGTTTAGCAGAGTTAAAAAACAGGGAATATATTAAATATAAAAAAATAAAGGGAAAAACTCCCACAAGGGGGAAAAACAATAAACATAAACTACCCCGAAGGGGATAAAACAAATGAAAATATAATCCAGGGCAGGGACAGAGGGTAACGGGGAATCAGGACCAACCGGACTGAACAGGATGGGGACTGGGAAGCAAGACCGACTGGAAACACAACATGGAAACAACATGAACCGCCACTGGACAGCAAACACAAGGAGACTAAAATAGGGAGAGAAATCAAATGGGTTAACAACACAGGGCAGGTGTGACTAATAAACTAATACTTGGCAAACAAGGAGGCGGGGTATGACATAAAACAGAGAGACATGTGGCAATACAGAAATAAAACAAAGCCACGTGCTCTCACAAGACAATAAATCACACAAATGACTTAAGTGCACATCGTCAAGACAATAAGGCAATATACACCCATGCCAACTGGCAAACAAGACGAGAGAATGCTAAGCAATGCCAAACAAAGTGATGCCACACATTCTCACATTAAAAGAAACCTGAGCGTACACCATGAGGCACATGCTATGCGATGCATGCAACAGGTGACAAAAACAAGACCCACACAAACTTGAAAATCTCAGACCGAAGTGACCGAACCACAGCACAACGTGAAGACAGCTCGCCACCCAGGCGTGCAAGGCGAGTGTGACGTGAGTCGCAATTGAGTTCGCGAGAGACAGACATAAATTCTTGATGCGAGTGCATGCTACAAAGATGACATAAATGTGATGCACCCACGTCAATAACAGACAGACATGGAACATGAGTGTCTGGATCCCTACACAGACCGAAACCGAAACAGACAGGAAGTCTGGACCCAGACACCATACTCCAGACATGAAACAAGACAGACCGATGAGCACACGGCAGGGAATATAACCAAAACCGTGCACTCACAAAAAGACAGACAACGAAACACAAGACAGACATGGGACGATGATGCCAAGGTCCTGTCAGACCGCGGCATCATCGTCCCATGTCTGTCTTGTGTTTCGTTGTACTAAATTGTATCAGGTTTTTGGCTTATTATTGCTGTATTAAGTAAGAATAGTTGAGTCATACTAAATTCATGGAAATGTTTCCTTCAGTTATCAGAAATGTTATCCCATGCCCCGTCAGCTCGCCGAGGGCTGCAGATTGATAATTCTGGACTAATTTGTTACTTTTGCATCTCATTGTAGAATCCTTCAGGATGTTTGTTTGGAATGGACACATATTATTGGTAACAGTGCCATTTTAACCCATTCCATGACTGCAGCGTGTGTAATTTCTGCACCACTACAACAAAACAGAATGGAAATATAATAATTGTTTTCATACATCTTCCCTGAACACTTCCTCTGCTGCCATTGTTCAGACTAAGAGGTAGTCCCACCCGTCATTCATGTAATAGTTTGAACCAATGTTGCTATTTCAAGGCAGACAGGATGCCCAAACAAACAGAGCAATATTTTGATAATGCCACAGAGACACAGTTCTTACTCTTTTTTTTGAGAGAAATCAACCTATAAATGGCTTACTTATGGTTGTCTATGCATTTTAATCTGAGATAAAAAAGTAGTTTTTATAACATTAAAAAATGACACACTTCAGTTTTAACTTTGTTATGCCGAGTTAAATTTGCATTTTAATTTTTAGTCACAGTGGAATAATTTCAATGTGGAATCACTGTGCCTGATTCTTTAAATGTGGAGTGGCTGTTTTATTCAGCTGGCTTCGAGAGAAAGCCACATCTTATATCTTAAGTCAATCACATTGCATGAGATGGACACTGTGTATTCCACATTGAACTGTGTACTGTATATTGCCTCAGACATTAAAGCCTTAGGATGATGCAAACAACACATTATATTGCTCTGTCCATTAAATGTTTTTAATAGTGAAGCTGCATTAGTGATTTTATTTTCTTCAGAAATAAATACAGTAATAAAGTAATAAAGGCCAAACTGCATAAGTACATTCATTGACCATTAAGATGGTGTGAGGGGTTCAAAGATACAGGAAGTTTAAAAAGAAAAGTAGAGTAATGTTGAAGTGCTTAGAAATGTCTAGGTTACGTATGTAACCTCCATTCCCTGATGGAGGGAACGAGACGTTGTGTCGAAGACGCGACACTAGGAGTCTCTCTTGAGCGCCGAATATGCCTCTGATCCATGAAAAAAGGCCAATGAGAATAAGGCAGGCAGTATTTGCATACCCCGCCCCCAGACATACGGGTATAAAGGCGGGGAAATACGTCGACTTCATTCAAGATTTTTCTGAGGAGCCGGAAATGGTCCGGCCACCACAGTGGCTCGGCTCAGTGACATGGCCGCTAGATCTTCCGCATCCCATCCAGGGGCCAAACGTGGAGGTTCCAGAGGTCTGGGTGCGGATGCCAGAGCGTGCCCCGTCCCTGAGAAAGAAGGTCTTTCCTCATGGGAATTCGCCAGGGAGGGGCTGTCGCGAAGAGTACGAGGTCTGAGAACCAGGCCAGGGTGGGCCAGTAGGGAGCCACTAGGGTGATTTGTTCCTCGTCCTCCCTGACCTTGCACAGCATCTGTGCAAGAAGGCTCACTGGGGGAAATGCGTACTTGCGTAGCCCCGAGGGCCAGCTGTGTGCCAGCACATCTGCCCCAAGGGGAGCCTCTGTTCGGGCATACCAGAGCGGGCAGTGGGAGGTCTTTTGGGAGGCAAACAGGTCTACCTGGGCCTTGCTGAATCGTTCCCAAATTAGACTTTGTACTGATACGCCTGGCCGTCGAACGCGAACCGTAGGAAGGGTCGGTGTCGAGGCAGAATTGAGATGTGAAAGTACGCATCCTTCAGGTCTACTGCGAACCAATCTAGAATGACGGACGCAAGGTTAAGATGTATTTTTGCATGAGCATTTTGAACAGGAGTTTGTGCAAAGCCCGGTTGAAAACTCACAAGACCAAGATCGGTCGTAAGACGCCGCCTTTCTTGGGTACGATGAAGTAAGGGCTGTAGAAACCCTTCTTCATCTCGGTTGGAGGTACAGGCTCTATCGCGTCATTGAGTAAGAGAGTAGCTATTTCCACACTCAGGGATTTGGCATGTTCGCCGTGTACTGCGGAAAAGCAGATGCCCGCGAAGGGGGGCAGAGGCCTGGCAAACTGAATTGCGTAACCGAGTCGAATGGTCCGGGCCAGCCAGCGTCTCACTGTAAACCAGATTTGTTTATCTATTTTTATTTTTTTAAAGAAAAGGAGGGACAAGTTGAACTGAATTTTTGCTACAAATGCTGTTGATTGAACAACTTGTACTGAACCCAAATTATTCAGTAAATCACTTTTTGGCCTTTACTAGTTCATTTTAAATAGCAAATGCCTTTCTAAAATATTCAAATACTAGTCGTTCAGTTAAGATGTGTATGTATAAGAATTATAGAATTATTAAAGTCCATAGCATGTCAAATTGCACACTTTTGAAACTGCTTGAAACTTTGTGTCATAAACCCTCATTGCTGTTGCCACCAAATATATTGTGTAGACAATATGAAACAATGATTTTAGTTTTTTTATGTTTTCCCTCTTAAAACGTTATCTTTTACTTTTTCAGAGCAAGGTGTTCCATTCAGACAAATTGAAAGACAGAATTACTGAAAGAGACTGGGAGAGGGCTGTTTATCCCAAAGCCCTTGCCATGTAGAGAGCGGTCTGTGCTCAGTGCCAGACGCTCTGATCTATATGATCCCTTTGTAAATAAACACTCACAAAGTGCAAGCATGAATTTTATCTGAAATGTGGTATTTAGGAGATTCAGAGTGAATGATGATATGTGACAATCAGTCACAGCAATTAGTGTTACTGTTAAGAGGCCTTTTTGTTTTCTCTCACCCATACAGAATGTCACAAATAAATCCTCGCTTGCATTTGCATATTAATTGGATTGGAGACGTCAAGCATCTTTCATTAAGCAAAATGATCTGCATATTTGGAGACATAAAATAGTTTATTTCAACGTGGGAAAAGAAGTCATTGAAAATTGACCGCACATATGATGTAAACTTTGTTGATGAAGGCTGACAACTTAACCCCTTCGGTGCCAGACGTAACCGTGGTGATGCGTAGCATTGGGGCCTATTGTTATTGAGACAAAGCTGTAATTGCAACATACAGCATTGCACAGAATTAGGAGTTGTAGATAACACATAAGCATTTGCTCAGACATGTTTCATATTGCAAGCTTAGAAATCAGTGTTTAAATACGCCTTTTTGATACTATTGTTTGAACAAGGTTTAGTCAATTGCTTGCCGTTAGGCTAAGTGAATGAAAAAGTATCAAGCAATCCACACTGGGCATTTTAGGTTATCTCAGTGTAAGTCATTTGGTCGAGTAGACAAGTTAATGCGCAAATTTAGCTTGTGGTTGTGGGGAAATAATGACATTATTTCAAATGATTAACTTATGATCTTCTGCTCCACAATGGAATGGCGAATTATCTGTTTCTTTGTATCGGCTGTGTAGTTTGTTTAACCTTAGTGCCCGGCAAGCCAATATTCTCCCTCTAAATGTGTCAGATGAAAAGCAAATATAATAGAGGACTAATTTGAGATGGCAAGCAAAATGGACCTGGAGGGAAAAGAATGTGTTGTGTTTCTGACATAGCGATGCTTTGTTTTCTGTGGCTGCCTTCCATTCTAAAGGGAAAATCGACACTACTTTTGGTTCGATATGATTAAGGAAGAGAGTGGGCTGTAATGGAAGGGCTGTGCATTGCGGGGTCTACGTGGTTAGGGGCTAGACTTGTGAATAATTTGATTAGGTTGCAGGGGAATATATCTGAAGGATTATGTAAATAGCCTTGCCCCCATGCAGAATTCTTTGAACTCCTCAGTAGTCGCATCTGCTTGGGTCGGCTGCCAGACAGGATGGCTGCTTTCTCGTCATCTCATTCCTCTGTGTTTCAGCAAAGTGTTTAAAGGTCATATTGAGAGCAAACAATGCTGGCCCCAATCGTGCTTAAAGGGCCTTCGTCTTAAATTACTCAAATTTATCTTTTGTTGATTAAATATAAATGATAATTACAAATGCATAAACATTTACCCACAAAGATGGAGGTTTAATGTGTTTATTGTCCCCGAATAATTAGTCTTCATCATCGTGCTACATTTTCAGCTCTAATACGCTGCATTTTAATTCATTACAAGTATAGTGTGATTTATTTTGATAAGGGGAGACTGGGTCTTGTTGTCACACTTTTTACTCTTGTGAATATTTCTCAGAGTAGGTCTAAATTCACGCATAATCACATATATTTAAATCTTGGCTATTAAATACTATTGAACATTTTCACCATTCTTGCCCAGGTGTAGTTCACTGAATATACTGTATGCTGACCCAATGGCAGAACATCTTGTCACTCTATATAGAGGAAAGTTGTCACAATGGAACTTGCCACTAAGCCAGTGGCGTAGGATTCATGTGAACATCGAGGGTTGATAGGGGAGCGTGTCACCAAAGTTCCTTTTAAGGCAAGTCAGTCCACTCAGCAGCCATCTTTGAATTGCTCCCGGGCAATTTTTGTCAAGTCAAGTCAGGTAATTTTTATTTGTATAGCGCCTTTCACAACACACATCTTTTCAAAGCAGCTTCACAGAAAATCACGCTTTAACAGAAAATGAAACTGTAATATCTATAAAGTCTTAAAGTCTTCATTGTGTAGTTTGATTAAATACGATTATGAAGTGTGTATAAAAATAAATAATTAAATAGTGAAATAAGATCTGAATTTATAACCCCAGTGAGCAAGCTGAAGGCGACTGTGGCAAGGAACACAAAACTCCATAAGTTGTTGGTTAAAGGAGAAAAATAACCTTGGGAGAAACCAGACTCACTGTGGGGGCCAGTTCATCTGACAAAACATCATTAATATAATGCCAATATTAGTTATTTATGTGCAGTGCAAGTCATGGCTTAAAATTATTATTTTGTATGGATACAGCTAGAGCGCATGCACATTTTTTAGTTTACTGGCAGACGATGTCTGTATCTAAAAGGTGATTGGCTCTTTTACCTATAAGGCAGGACTTCTTTTTCTACATCCGCAATATTGGGCAAAAAAAAAAGCTAATATAATAAAATAGAAAAACTTTATTCAACAAATATTGTAATTAAAACATTTCATACATTTATGACATTTACAACAGTTAAAAATGTCCCCAATAAATATGTGACAACATGCCTCGACCTGACTTTAATCAAAAAAGATTTTGACCTAAGAACACATTTAAACCTTACGTTAAAAATCTGCATCCATAACATAGCTGATCCTTGCCTGAATGTATGTAAATTACCCAAGAGCAATAACAAATATATGATGATATATTCTAGAGGGTTTTGAAGTAGGTGTTAGAAACCAAACACACATTTGCACAAATTGACTTTTGACTCCAAATCTTATTGTTACTGAAATATAGCCTTTGTGACAACTTCCCTGTGTGACAACTAACCCCAGGCTCCCCAGTTTAGCAGCGTTTTCCACTGTCTTTTCACCTCTTTGATTATGAGATTTTTCCCTTGGCCTTATTTGGTGTTTTCTGGGTGGGGATATGTTTGTATGGAGTGCTATGGCAACCAAAGTCAAGGTGACCAAGACCATGTTGAATACATTAGATTAGCAGAACAGAGGGACAGAGACAATGCAGCTTGCACAAAATACAATTTATCTGGTGCTTGATTGTGGGCCTTTCAGAAAGCAGCCCCAGCCTGCCTGCCTGCCCACTCTACTGCCTGCCTGTCTGTGGATTTATTGCAGAGTAAGTCTTACCACTCCTCTCCCTGTTGCTGTGTGCTGGTTGGTTTACTGAATGACTAGAACATTGACTGGTGCAACATTTTGCCCAGTAAAAAGGTTAAGGAGAATAAAATGTGTTGAAGATTCTGGAACAGGAATGTCTGTGAACAGTACAAATGTATTTCATACTTATTGTGGGTTACACTGTGTGCCTGGGATGTATCCTCATCCTTTTTTTTTTACCTTATTAAGAGAACTTCCTTGAAGTGAAACTGACATTTTTTTGCTCTTGTGTTGGGTTTGTTTATGTTGTTGCTAAAGCAGTTACCATGCAGTGCTTCAGTGCAACAGGCCTAATGTTTATCTGACTTAATTTATCCATACGGTGATGCACTTTTGAGAAGTAAACTAGTTTACCTAGATAAAAAATGTTAAGTACATGCCATATTTAAGTCATTCAAGTCATAAAAATGATCATACAGATAGACACCATTTCACAAGAACTACTGTATATCCTCCTTAGGATGTATTACTATTGTTATTATTTCATTATTATTATAACTTTTTGTTGGAATTATTATAGTTCTCATTTTGACTTTAATACAGTAATTTTTTCAATATCGCTGCAAAAAATTCTGTAATCCTATTCATTTGATTTAAATCAACATAATTGTAAGACATTACAATTACTACTATGATGTATTAATATTTTGCAATGTAAATAATATTTCACTATATGTTTTACAGTAATGTAAATTAAATTAATTTTTTTTGGCATTTTGGTAATTTGGTAATTTGGTTTGGGGAGGAAGTGCTTAATTGACATGAATGTCATGTCAGAATGCAAATAATCTAGTTGGTCTCAAAAATAGGCTATATTTTTTTAATACATTTGAGCTTTTCAAATAATTTTTCTCTAAAACTTGTCAAAATACACCAAGTATTCATGAACTGCATCCATATATACAGTAGCAGTTCTAGGTTGTTTGGTGTCCTTGGCGAAACCTGCTTCAAAACGCCCTCAAATTTGCTGACCTGTGGGTGGGTTGGGGGGTGGGTTATTGTAAATGAGAATGCCCCCAAAGTTGTTGGGGGGGTGGAGGGTGTGGTTTCCGCCACCTCGCCCATGCCTAAATCCGCCACTGCATATATATGACATATTCTTGGATATGTCATATATATGGTATGTGACATTTCTTGGATTTTGTTCAAAAGGGGAGTGCTAGTAAACAAGTTAAATAAAATGTAATTTCTTACTGTTTCTTTTGATTTGGAGGTGAAATTTAATATGACCTGAACATGTTCTTGACAGGTTTTGAGAGTCTGTTACACACTTAAAGAATGTCCAAAACAACAAAATGACACTAATTTTGGCCACTGGTTTCAAAACTGACTGCTCCGTAGCAGCATGTTAAATTATAATGCTAATTTACACTCTCCCCTGTGCTGCGGCTGAGGCTGCACTTTGTGTTAGAGCATATGACTGTTAGAAAGGGAAATGTTAAAGAATGCTACATAGAAGCAGCGCAGGGACTTGCCAATGTTAAAAGTAATCGCTTTGGCAGAGGCTATATTTGAAACCTTCAAACACGTCTAACTTTAAACAAAGTAGAAAACTTGAGAACTGTTAGGATCAGTGTTCTTTACGTTGCCAAGTGCGCCGTCTGTCTCTGTCTCTCATTTAGTCGGTGTGAACTACACGGCTGTAGTGTATACACGTGTGCTTTTCCTGTACATAAGTATGCCCCACTCACAACAGCATGAATTGTATTACAATCTCTGTGTACAGTCAGTGGCCTTGCACTGACTATGGAATGCACGGCACAACTCATAACTCTGGTTGGAGGGGTGGGTGGGGGGACTGAGACGTACATACTGAAAAAGAGTTTAAAGACATTTTGCTTGTGGACATCTCAGTTGTTTGGGTTGAGAAATCCTATGGTGAGGTCTCTTTTTTTCTCTTCTGAAACAGTCTTGTGTGCTCTGTGACAGCTTTTCACGCAGTGGCTGTGAGTGATTTAAAAGGGACAGCTGGATAACAGAGATTTTATTCTATTTTTACTCTATTTTCAGTCTGCCTTTTCTGCTCGGAGAGCTAATTTAGCAGTTGCTGTGTGCAGCACTGTTTGGTTTACTTGTGGAAGTTGGGTGTGAAGTTTAAAAAGAAGTGGGAAAATCTGAGAGGACTTGCTGTTTTGTTCAAAACTGGAAAAAATGGGAAAAGCAGGAAATCGCAATCAGGACAAAGGGCTACATTTATAAAGTGTCTGCTTCCTTTTCAAAATCTCAAGTAATAAATGGAAAGGAAAAATAAAATTTCTCAGTGAGGGTCAGGGACTTTTCATACTGATTGGAAAATAATGGAATTAATCTTTGGAGGAATTACAGAGAACTGATGGAGAGGTCAGCTATGTGTTTTTACTCTTTCCCCACCGTCAAAACACTTCAACTTTAAAACCTACATTTCTTTGCTACCTTCTCTGTGATTTATGTTCTCTTTAATATGCAGAAACAAATATAAGAAAGCCATCCATAGGTCGATTCCCTTTAAAATTGTAAACATTAAGACTCTTTTGTGCTATCAAAACATTTATCTGTTTGTTTGAGCATCCTGACCCGTCCAAATTCTGTGGGGACAATCTATTTGTTCCACCAAGAGTGGGTGGTGGTGACATTATTCATCATTTTTGCTATTCTTTTGGGGATGCTGTTTTCACAGAAATGACACTTCAGCTTGTCAAATCTTATAAATATTACAGTGTTGAGTTCATCTATCCTGATCAAGACATTTTTTTTGTATTCTGAAAACTCATAAAATGTAATTGAAATAAGAACATATTGTGACAGGTTAAATGGACGGAAACAAAGATTTTACTCTAGTATAAGGATGAAATCATATTTTACAGCAATCAAGTTTTTGATAAATAAAGATTTTACTGTCAGTGTTTTCAGATCATTTTTTGAAATCTCTTAGAAACAGTTTGGAATGTTTAGAAGCAAAATCCTCCATAGCCAGTGCCACACATGTGTGTCTGTGTATATACTAACAAGTTATCCTCATTATAAGTCACCTGGATAGTTGTGTATGCTTTGCGGCTGTATGTCTGTGTGTGAGGGAAGATATAGTGGTATTATTACCCCTGAGAGGTGAAAGGTCAGGCATTAAGCAAACTGCATACTTAGAGCTGTGCACAAGAGATCTCACTCATCTTGCCCTGAAAACACTCCTGTGACTTGTCTAAATAATCAGGCAGTCCTCTAGCATAGATAAGAGTGCTGATAAATAAACACCAGAGACTGAAGCTAAACACAGCGTGACCATGCAGTTGGTGGATTGTGTTAAGTGCTTTGACACATCTAAAGGGTTAATTTGTTTCTTTGGGTAGTACTGCGAGTACCTTTGGTCCAGAGCGCTTTTCTCCTATTATGTTTTTTGACCTTCTAAAAAGGAACAGTCGGTTTTGACCTCATTCACGAAAAAGGGGGGAAAACAATGGGCTGGGTGGGTGAAGGAAGTCACATAATATCAAAATGAGATTAGAAACTAAAGAAAGGACATTAAAAATCCACCCTTGATAAATAAAGCCAGAGTAAACCTCTTGACATTGGAAGAAATTAATAGTCAGATTTAGTTAGAGAGTTAGACTTGGCCTTTACCGGGAACATGTCCCAACTTTACTAAGGCTTAAATCTGGCTGGTCTGGTTTGCTGGTTTTAGAAGATTTTGGACACTTGAAAGCTGTTTAGGATGGGAGACCAGATGGCTGACCAGCTAAACCAGGTGAACACCAGCTTGTGCTATCTGGAAGACTAGCTAAACAAGCTAATACAAAGACCAGAAAATCTGCTTAAGCTCATTTTAGCTATTATTTTTAAGCAGATTGACCAACTATTATGAGTTGCAGATTGCAAATTGATTTTGAATGTTTAGAAGTGTTAGATTTAAAGGGATAGTTGCCCAAATATGAAAATTCTCTCATAATTTGCTCATTCTCATGCCCTCCCAGATGTGTATGACTTTCTTCTGCGGAACACAAATGAAGATTTTTAGAAAAATATTTTAGCTCTGTTGATCCATACAATGCATGTGAATTGTGACCAGAACTTTGAATCTCCAGAAATCACTTAATTCAGCGTAAAAGTAAACCTCAAATTAATCCTCTAAGACTCCAGTGGTTAAATCCATGTCTTCAGGAGCTATATGATAGGTTTGGGTATGAAACATATAAATATTTAAGTCCCATTTTACCATAAATCTCCACATTCACGTTCTTCTTCTGTTTTTTGGCAGTTCGCATTCTTCGTGCATTTCATCACATACTGGTCGGTAGGACTGGGTGATAAGACGATGTAATCAAATATTGACAATGTTTTACAAAGATCCCGATTGCGAACAGACGATGATCGCCAATATTGGGAAATGTAAAACCATAGATCTGGGAAGTAACCAAATTTATTAAACAGTGGCAGGGTGTGAAAATAGCACCCGCCACCCACAAAATGTGACGAGGCTGAATCCAGTTTGCAAGCTCCTTGTCCAAATGTATTTCATGCTAGGGTAATTCTGCACATCTAACTGCAATAGGCGGGTGACCTGTACGATGTCTCGGAGTCACACATGAAATCAAATGCTGTTAGCCACAAAGACGCGCTGGAAGAAACACACTTTAATATATTTTCAAGAACAGACAAAAGTAAAGAAGTCAATTCTTGTGTCTGATTCGCAGTTTGTTCAGAGGCATGCAGCACAAGACTGTCTCGTGGATCAAGCGTATGCAAAGAGTAATAACTCTTTTTTTTCTCTGTTTCATTCATCTGAAAATTGTTCGCAAGAATAATGTCATCTATGAGAATGCTGCAAATGATCTCCGGTCATCTCAGGAGGTGCTGTGAGTTTAGTTCGCTTTATTACCACGTGGTTAGAATGCATTGTGAACACAATTCTGCATGTTTAGTAATGCATATCTTTGTATTAAAGAAACAAAGACGAAAGTGATTAAATCATAAAGTAATACAAGACACGTTCACCTTGAACCTAAAATTGAGTTTTCTTTTATTTTCTTTAGGCAGCATTAACTGTATTAACAAAATACAATACAAACACGAATTCGATAAGAACACATTTGGCAGCATTATATTGGGAACACAAGGGAATTTATTAGGCTTTATTATTATGATTTTAATTATGTTTACATTTATGATTGTCTTTAGTTCTTAATCTGTAGGCCATTAGTAATTTTCCACCTGTTGTTGTTGACGAATGCTTATGTGATTGAAAATGGAGCTGTTGGAGATGGTAAATGTTTGTATTTGGGGAGGTGGTTAAAAAACGTTTTTTTTTATTACTTCAGTATTTTATTGCATTTTTCATTTAGTTTAAAGTGCCATTTGAATAATAAATGTCTGTCGTTTATGAATAACATTTCTAAAGCAAAATCAATAAAGCAAAAAATGAACCGACCCTCAGCAGGGGGGTTGACGATGTAATCGATAATCACGATATTATTTTAAGGTGATTATCGCTAAAATATTTTTAAAATATATATTAATTTATTATATTTAAATATTGATCTGTTTCTCAACTACAACTATCATATCACTTCTGAAGATATAGATTTAACCACTGGAGTCATATGGATTACTTTTATGCCGTCTTTATGTGATTTTTGAATATTCAAAGTTCTGGCCATTCACTTGTATTGTGAGGACCTACAGAGCTGAGATATTCTTCTTCATTTGTGTTCTGCAGAAGAAAGAAAGACATACACATCTAGGATGGCATGAGGGTGAGTAAATGATGAGAGAATTTTTGGATGAACTATCCCTTAGAATAAAAAAGAGAGAGGAATAGGAAGAGAGAGTGGAGAGAACACATTATCACACATACTCAAAAGAACTCAGAATGCTTCAGGTCCCATATTAGGTAATGAATCACTACCATAAAGCAAGTTAATGAGAAATATATTGACAAGCTGGTGTTAAAGGCGAGGACATGAGGCCGACTGAAAACAGAAACTGTTTTACACAAAATCAGTTTTTTCAATCTGAATTTTTTTTATTTTCAACTTCACCTTTTATAGGTGTTTTTAATCTATTGTAAGGAAATGAGATATCTTGAATATCTCAATGGTTTCTCCTAGACAGCAATGAAATCAAATGGAGAGCAAATTTAGACTTAAAAAAGATGCCTCAATAGACTAACACTGCACTCGGATTTGCCAAAATACCAAAGTCTGCAATCAAAAGTCAGAGATTTCAGTATAAACTCCAAAATTTCTCTTCAAATAGCTATATAATCTTACTTATTATATGTTAATTGTTTCTTCAAAGAAATTTTAAGAGAAACATTTTCTCTTAGGAAAATGGAAGCTGTGGTCAAAATAGACTGAAAAGTTTGCCTGGGTGTTCAGTATTTTGCTGGCACATAGACAGTGGCCATCAAGAGCTATCATGGTTGCACTTGTGGAACGATAGCTCTCTGTTTTGTAATGTGCCTTACTTGAATTTTGTTCTATTTTTGTCAAGATTTTCTCCTCTAAATGGAGGAAAGGGAGGCCAGAAGGGGTGTTGTGTGTGTCACAGCCTCTGTTTTAGGAAAAGTGACACTGTCTTTACAGACTCTTCAGAGCACTGAGATAAGGAATTTAGGGGCTTTATCTGAAATGCCACAGTTTAATTTAAAGGGGTTAGGCACTTAGGATCTGGCACCGGCCTTTCAGCCAAGTGATACATTTGCAAGAAAGTGGAAAAGATTGGAGCCCGGAGAGCAGATTAGTGGGATACAAATATAGAACTGACATTGTAGTGGGTATTAGTCAGGTGCTCGTCTGAATGAGTGGATGGCCTCTGATAGGCCGAAGTGTAACGATTGATTGGTGTGCCAGATTGATTGGGCCTGTGAAGCATCAGTCGTTTGTGTTTACCTTAACTACTGCCTACCCACCTCCCTGTTTCCTCCTTCAACTGTAAATTTTCCTTTCACCATCAAACTGAAAAGACCAGCATATGCTGTGATTTGGATACACTGCATAATTTGCAGTGTAATACTTTCTTTATCAGTAGTTTTGTGTTGTTTTCCCAAAGAGAAATATATATATATATATATATATATATATATATATATATATACACTCACCTAAAGGATTATTAGGAACACCATACTAATACTGTGTTTGACCCCCTTTGGCCTTCAGAACTGCCTTAATTCTACGTGGCATTGATTCAACAAGGTGCTGAAAGCATTCTTTAGAAATGTTGGCTCATATTGATAGGATAGCATCTTGCAGTTGATGGAGATTTGTGGGATTTGTTGCACATCCAGGGCACGAAGCTCCCGTTCCACCACATCCCAAAGATGCTCTATTGGGTTGAGATCTGGTGACTGTGGGGGCCATTTTAGTACAGTGAACTCATTGTCATGTTCAAGAAACCAATTTGAAATGATTCGAGCTTTGTGACATGGTGCATTATCCTGCTGGAAGTAGCCATCAGAGGATGGGTACATGGTGGCCATAAAGGGATGGACATGGTCAGAAACAATGCTCAGGTAGGCCGTGGCATTTAAACGATACCCAATTGGCACTAAGGGGCCTAAAGTGTGCCAAGAAAACATCCCCCACACCATTACACCACCACCACGAGCCTGCACAGTGGTAACAAGGCATGATGGATCCATGTTCTCATTCTGTTTACGCCAAATTCTGACTCTACCATCTGAATGTCTCAACAGAAATCGAGACTCATCAGACCAGGCAACATTTTTCCAGTCTTCAACTGTCCAATTTTGGTGAGCTCTTGCAAATTGTAGCCTCTTTTTCCTATTTGTAGTGGAGATGAGTGGTACCCGGTGGGGTCTTCTGCTGTTGTAGTCCATCCGCCTCAAGGTTGTGCATGTTGTGGCTTCACAAATGCTTTGCTGCATACCTCGGTTGTAATGAGTGGTTATTTCAGTCAAAGTTGCTCTTCTATCAGCTTGAATCAGTCGGCCCATTCTCCTCTGACCTCTAGTATCAACAAGGCATTTTCGCCCACAGGACTGCCGCATACTGGATGTTTTTCCCTTTTCACACCATTCTTTGTAAACCCTAGAAATGGTTGTGCGTGAAAATCCCAGTAACTGAGCAGATTGTGAAATACTCAGACCGGCCCGTCTGGCACCAACAACCATGCCACGCTCAAAATTGCTTAAATCACCTTTCTTTCCCATTCTGACATTCAGTTTGGAGTTCAGGAGATTGTCTTGACCAGGACCACACCCCTAAATGCATTGAAGAAACTGCCATGTGATTGGTTGATTAGATAATTGCATTAATGAGAAATTGAACAGGTGTTCCTAATAATCCTTTAGGTGAGTGTATATATATATATGTGGCATGGTGGAGGGCGGGGCCGGGTCGTGACTCAAAACGCCGGTCCCGTATCAGGCTAATTAAGCTTCCGAGAGGGTTAAAGGCCGATTGCGGACGACGTGCGGGAGAGAGAGATCGTTCACGGACATGTCTGTTGTCTTATGTGTTTGTCTTTTGAGTTCTCCATTAAACCTATTATTTTATATGTCAAGCCGGTTTCTCACCTCTTCCTTGCCCGTGAACTTGCTCTGTTCTACATTGGTGCCGAAACCCTGGAAGGAAGAGGGATATGCCGTAGCGGAGTTCTCGCCACTGCCCAGCGGAGCAGCCGCGGCCATCTGCCGGGGGACGGAGGAGCCCAGCCGCCTGGACGCGGAGGAACAGCCGCCAACAGCGAGGGGAGGAGGGGCTCCTGGCCAACCGCCTGGAGTGGTTAGGGCCGCTGCCAGGGGTGGGGGAGACCCCTACTGGCCGGTGGAACGCGGCGGGGTTGGAGACCGCCGACTGCGTGCGGGGGGAGGGCTCGCCGCCGACCGCCTGGAGCGGGAGAACCGCTGCAAGGGGCGGGGGGAGGCCCCTTCGTCTCCCCGGGAACGCGGCGGGGCATTCCGTCCGCCAGGAGCTGAGGACTGCCTCTGATCCGCCCGGAGAGGCGTGGCTGTCGTCCTATAGAGGGTGGAGAAGTGGCTGAGGAATGAGCTATGGCGTATCAGAGAATCGGCGAGTAAGTTTCTTTTTTTTATCTCTCTCTCCTCTCTCTCTCACTGCCGCTCTGCGTTGGCATTTTCCCTCTTTTTTAAATTATGGTGTTTGTGGGAGGGGAGGTACTGGGGGTCCCCAGCCTGAAAGAATGGGGGAGGAATGTGGCCCGGTGGAGGGCGGGGCCGGGTCGTGACTCAACACGCCCGGTCCTGTATTAGGCTAATTAAGCCTCCGAGAGGGTTAAAGGCCGATTGCGGACGACGTGCGGGAGAGAGAGATCGTTCACGGACATGTCCATTGTCCAATGTGTTTGTCTTTTGAGTTCTCCATTAAACCCTATTATTTTACATGTCAAGCCGGTTTCTCGCCTCTTCCTTGCCCGTGAACTTGATCTGTTCTACAATATATACTGGCAGCAAAAATTTAGGAATAATGTACAGATTTTGCTCATATGGAAAGAAATTAGTACTTTTATTTACCAAAGTGGCATTCGACTGATCACAATGTAGTTTTGTGTTGTTTTCCCAAATAGTCAGGACATTACTAATGTGAAAAATTACAATTAGATTTTTTTTTTTTTCAGAAGTTCTTAAACTACTTCAAAGTGTTCTCATCAAAACATCCTCCATGTGCAGCAATGACAGCTTTGCAGATCCTTGACATTCTAGCTGTCAGTTTGTCCAGATACTCATCATGTAGCACTTGCCATAGATGTGGCTGTCTTGTCGGGCACTTCTCACACACCTTACAGTCTAGCTGATCCCACAAAGCTCAATAGGGTTAAGATCCATAACACTCTTTTCCAATTATCTGTTGACCAATGTCTGTGTTTCTTTGCCCACTCTAACCTTTTCTTTTTTTTTGCAATTCTTCCCATAAGGACTGCGCCCCTGAGACATTTCTTTACTGTTGTAAATGAAACTGTCAGCTGAGGACATGTGAGGCGTCTAATTCTCAAACTAGAGACTCTGATGTACTTATCCTGTTGTTTAGTTGTACATCTGTCCTTGTTAGAGCCAGTTGTCCTCTGTCTTTGAAGACTGTAGTATACACCTTGTTATGAAATCTTCAGTATTGTGGCAATTTCAAGCATTGTATAGCCCTCATTCCTCAAAACAATTATTGACTGTTGAATTTCTAGAGAAATTTGTTTCTTTCCCCATTTCTGACCTAATATTGACCTTAAGACAGTCTATTGCATACTGTGGCAACTCAAAAACCAACACAAATACAATGTTAAGCTTCACTTAATGAACCAAACTGTGTTTCAACTGTGTTTGATATAATGGCAAGTGATTTTTTAGTACCAAATGAGCAATTTAGCATGATTTCTCAAGGATAAGGTGTTAGAGTGATGGCTGCTGGAAATGGCATCTGTCTAGATTTGATCAAAAATGACTTTTTTCAAATAGAGATGGTGCTGTCGAAGAAGCGACACTAGGGGTCTCTCTTGAGAGCCTTATGCAACTCTGAACTTTGAGAAAAGGCCAATGAGTATTTGGCAGACAGAATTTGCATGCGCACGGAAATCGCGACTCTCTTACTCAAAGACGCAATAGAGCCTGTTGCTTACTTCATCATACCCAAAAAAGGCTGCGGCTTACGACCGATCTTGGACTTACAAGTTTTCAACCGGGCCTTGCACAAACTCCCGTTCAAAATGCTCACGCAAAGACACATCCTAACTTGCGTCCGGCAGCTAGATTGGTTCACAGCGGTAGACCTGAAGGACGCGTACTTCCACGTCTCAATCTTGCCTCGACATCAACCCTTTCTACGGTTCGCGTTTGACGGCCAGGCATATCAGTACAAAGTCCTTACGAAGGTCACAGAGGCAGCCCTTGCCTCGCTTCGGGAAGCAGGCATTCGCATACTCAACTACCTCTACGACTGGCTCATCCTGGCCCACTCCCGAGAGTTACTATGCACTCACAGGGACCAGGTGCTCAGGCACCTCTGCCGTTTAGAGCATCTCTTTTCTCGGCATGGAGTTAGACTCAGTCTCAATGTCAGCACGCCTCACCAACGAGTGCTGAAATGCCTCACCTCATTCAGGCCAGGCACGTGGGTCTCCCAAAAACATTTCCAAAAGCTCCTGGGGCATATGGCATCCTCTGCGGCGGCCGCGCCTGCTGCCAAACTTTCAAACCCTGGACAGACATCTGTTTTTTATGGGTCATAAAAATGGCACACAGCCGTGGGCCATTGGAAAGGGCCCCAGCTGTGCTGGCACATCAGTTGCCTAGAGTTGTTTGCTGTACTTCTTGCCCTGCAGAAGTTTCTCCCGCTAGTTCGGGGCAAGCACATCTTGATCCGATCAGATAGCACCACCACGGTAGCATACATAAATCACCAAGGCAGCGTACGCTCCCGTCACATGTCACAACTTGCCTGACTAGAGTCGCTGCGTTCCACTCACATCCCTGGCAACCTCACTGTGGTAGCGGATGCGCTATATCTACAGCGTTCACCCAGCGGAGAGTGGAGGCTTCACCCTCAGTCGTTCCAGCTGATTTCAGAATGGTTCAGCAAGGCAGAGGTAGACCTATTCACCTCCTGAGAGACCTCCCACTGCCCGCTCTGGTACGCCCGAATGGAGGCTCCACTCGGGACAGACGCAATGGCACACAGCTGGCCCACAGGGCTGCGCATGTACGCGTTTCCCCCAGTGAGCCTTCTTGCACGGGTGCTATGCAAGGTCAAGGAGGAAGAGGAACAAGTCACTCTGGTGGCCCCTTATTGGCCCTCTCGGACTTGGTTCTCGGATCTCGTGTTCCTCGCGATAGCCCCTCCTTGGCATATTCCCCTGAGGAAGGACCTTCTTTCTCAGGGACGGGGCACTCTCTGGCATCCGTGCCCAGACCTCTGGAACCTCCACGTCTGGCCCCTGGACAGGATGCAGAAGATCTAGCTGGCCTACCACCTGCTGTCGAAGACACAATCAACCAAGCCAGAAGTCCCTCTACCAGGCAACTTTACGCCCTGAAGTGGCACTTGTTCTTCCCGGGCTGAAGACCCACAGAGGTGCACAGTTGGGTCAGGGCTCTCATTCCTGTAGGAGAGGTTGGAGGGGAGGCTGTCCCCCTCCACCTTGAAGGTGAATGTAGCCACTATCGCGGCCCACCATGACGCAGTAGATGGCAAATCTTTGGTTAAGCACGACTTAGTTATCAGGTTCTTAAGAGGTGCCTGGAAATGGAATCCCTCCCGGCCAAGCCTGTTCCCCTCCTGGGATCTCTCAGTGGTCCTCTCTGGCCCCCCTTCGAGCTGCTAGAATCAGTTGAACTTAAGGCCCACTCCTTGAAAACGGCCCTCCTGATCGCGCTCGCCTCCATCAAGAGGGTCGGGGACCTGCAAGCATTCTCTGTCAGTGACACCTGCCTGGAGTTTGGTCTGGCAGACACTCATGTGATCCTAAGACCACGGCCGGGCTATGTGCCCAAGGTTCCTATGACTCCCTTCAGAGACCAGGTTGTGAACCTGCAAGCGCTGCCCTGGGAGGAGCACGCAGAGCTTTAGACATTCTGAGCAGCTCTTGCTCAGTCTGCTTTTGTGGACAGTGGAAAGGGAATGCTGTCTCCAAACAGAGGCTTTCCCACTGGGTGGTTGACACCATAGCATTGGCCTATCAC
The DNA here is from genome assembly GCA_032164185.1 of Moxostoma hubbsi. NCBI lineage: Eukaryota > Metazoa > Chordata > Actinopteri > Cypriniformes > Catostomidae > Moxostoma > Moxostoma hubbsi. The sequence goes on from JAVLUX010000001.1 coordinate 57,974,197, forward strand.
ACCCAGGCCGTGCCTTCCCCCCTGTGGGTTTGAGCACACTTGACGAGAAGTGTGGCATCCTTGTGGGCACTGGCCAAAGGCACCTCCCTAGCAGACATATGCAGAGCAGCGGGCTGGGCAACACCCAATACCTTTACGAAATTTTACAATCTCTGGGTTGAGTAGGTTTCATCCCGTGTTTTCTCAGGTCCGAGCCGGTAGAACTCCGTAATGCGGTAACAACTGACCGGGTGTATCGCTTGCACCTAGCGCCTTTTCCCTCTGCTGAGGCAATACCATGCACTCTTATCCCAGGAGATCCCACTAACTCGACTCCCTGGATGACTCCTTCTAGCCCTCTGGTCCGCGAATTCAGCGGAGGAATTTGCCGACCAAACCCAATGCGGGTACTCAATTTATCCTGTACTGGAATAGGTGATCCACAGGTCAGGCCCCCATGTGGACTTATCCCCCTGTGTGTATTTTCCGCGGTATGGTCCCCTTGCGAGCGTACCCGCGTCTCCCTTGGGCAGTCCTCACTGTTTGTAGCAACTCCTCCCTCCCAATGAGGTAGGATCAACCACCGCGCCATTCTCCACATGTGACCTAAAAGCCCATGTGATGTATTTCACCACTCTTTACCTCACGCAGTCTGTGCAGGTGTGGTCTCCGCAGGGTCTTTCCCCTCTGAAAGAATAGGAACTGGGAAAGAACGCCTTCCCTGATGCATGTGATAGCGTTAAGATGGCCCCAGCCGCTTTAACTCTATGCGAGAAACATAGAGAGAGAAAAGGCGTGGCTGGCTCAGCTTGCTCCCATGCTTGGCACGTCGCCTTGTTCCTCCCATATCGGGGTGTAAGGAACCAGAATGTTTTGATGATTTTTTGGGGTATTGGGGAAGGGTATGTGCAGTCTGGCACAGCCTGTCGTTTTGGCACTCAAACTACCTGCCCGCACCTGTGTCAGCAGCGCACGTACATGGTTTAGCGCATGGCATTATTAAAATTGGACCCCTATAGTGCCACTTCTTCGACACAACATCGAAGTGAGCGACAGACGGGGAATGTCTAGGTTACTGTTGTAACCTCCGTTCCCTGATGGAGGCAACAAGACATTGTGTCCTCCATGCCATGTCGCTGAACCGAGCCACTGTTGCGGCCGAACCTCATTGTCGGCTCCTCAGACAAATCCTGAATAAACAGATGCATTTCCCTCCCTTTATACCCGTATGTCAGGTGGCAGGACATGCAAATTCTTTCTGCCAATTTCTCATTGGCCTTTTCTCAAAGTTCAGAGATGCATAAGGCTCTCAAGAGAGACCCCTAGTGTCACTTCTTTGACACAACTTCTCGTTCCCAACAGTAACCTATACGTTTTTTACATAAGTAATGTCCTGATTATACTTTGAGATTAGTTGAATGCCACTTTGGTATTCTGGTCACTTTATTTAGTATTTTGGTCACTTTAAGGGATTTTATCACAGTAAAATCATGTTAACATATATAATGTTAACGTCTTGTGGCTATACTTTTGAAACAGTGTGTATTTTAACATATATGCACTGGCCCAATTCACTTCTATTGTAAGTGTGTTAATTTAATCACAAATTTTGTTTGTTTCTTTTTTTTATTTTTTATAAACAAGTCAACAGAATTTTCTGTGGTAATGAACATTATACTACATATACTTTTTTGTCGACTGAGCTTAACTTGTTCTGAAACCAGAGAATTGCTAAAAAAAAAATTATAAAAACATTCAAAATGTTTTGCATGTGGATAATTTCTGTTTTTAAATATGTTGGAAAAAGATGGAAAAAAAGAATAGGTGCTTCCCAAACCGCACACTACTGCACTATTCTACGCCATTTTGTAAAGTAGTGCTAGTAGTACGTTTACACTGAAAATGCATAAAAAAAGAGTATTTTAAAGACCCTGACGATGCACTTTTTCAACCGTCAAAATTGAGTGTGGAATGTTGGACACTTCATGCACTCAGCGGACACGGCTTGCCATAGATAGTGGAAGGGTCGGAGTTAGCTTGCTGTGCTGCTGGTCTGACAAAGCAGTTGTAAATAATAAAGAATAAAGCTAAACGTGCTAAAGCTAGCGGCAACACATCACGTGCGTTTGAAACGTCACTTCCGTCAGCTGTTAAACAGCGAATGCTTCCATGTTGTAAAAAACCATGAAGTGTTTTGGACGATACTACACTTTAAAATTCAAACACTACAAATAGCAAACAGCATATACCATTATTTGCTCTTACTCTCACTCTGCAACAGTTTGTGTGTTCATCTCGGCTGTTCTCCATGGCCTATTTGATGTGGTTTCCCTGGCATCTCGTTTTGTCATCGCTAGACCTGGTGTCTCCTTAGCCTCCATTGACTCCTTTTAACCTCCTCCTGCCTCCGTCACATTTAAACAGCTGTTTGCTTCCCCACCTGCTCACTGGAGATGATAAGACACCTGCTTTCCTCAGAAGTCCAATAAGACTACTGCTTTAAACTCAATGTTTCTAGCAGATTGTGTTGGTTTCTGTCCGTATGTATATGAAGAACACTTCAATAGAGAATTTATCCAGACTTAAATTTGTCTTAGCCTCATATGGCATGTCCACAGAATTTTCCACTTTGTTTTATGAATTAATATCTGTGAAATAAGCTGCTACTTATCAATTTTTTACTTATTATTTAAGTTCTAGCAGAAATGTAAAAGTCAACAGATATTCTGCTATTTTTCAGTGTTGCCTGTATACAACATTTGCAGAGTTTGCCCCACCGCTATTTGAATTAATGTTTTCCATGCCTGGTTTTTATTGTGGAATAGTGTCTTCCTGTCTAAACAGATTTTTTTTGGCAGAATAAGCTGCAAGAGGACCGGACTTTATCCCTCAAGTCTGGCTAAGTGAGACTGGGCTAAGCACTGTTTTTTCAATAAGTGTTTAAAGGCTTTTTTTTATGTTTTGGTGCTTAACCTTTCCACAGTCAACTAAACTGATGGCTTTCCACTACAGGATTGATTTTTGTTGTCAGTAGATATGACTGCGTGCTGTAAAAATGCATAAGCTCAGCCAAATCACTCACCAACGTCAACCGCTGCTGATTCTCAAAGTGCCACCAAGGCTTGTGTTACTTGTGGGCATTTTATCAAGCCCCCTCAGACAACCCTCAGTGCAACTCAGCACTACATTCCAGTTTGAAGAGCATGCCATATTTTCCATGCAGAGAGAGAGAAAGAGAGGGTACAGGAGACAAATGGCTCTAGGCAGGCAGTGTTGATTCTGAGGAACGTTTAGAGAAGAGTCAGTGACCCTACATGGGCACCTTTCCTGCATATACCAGCACGTATAAGGTAAACCGATAGCTGGCTGAAATATCTCCCACTTACATAAAAGAGACAGAGCTGGAAAAGTGCAGCCGGATGGACATGGATTTTCTCACAAAGCAGACAAGGTCCTGATTTGGAAATAAATAGTCTATAACAGGCACATTCAGTGAGTGCTGAGTGGAGCGTGGTTCACCCTTCCTAATGCCTGAATGTTTGTCTATCATGAGTAATTGTAACAAATATGAGAGGTGGTTCCGGGTTCTTCTTGATATACCAGGCTATGAACCTGCAGCCGTAAAAGGATAAATAATAGCTTTGTTCCAAAACCTAGTGAGCTGCCTCAGTGCCTACTGACTACATAGGCAACTTCCTTCTAAGGCAGAATCCTAACCCTCATGGAACCATAAAAGTGACATTAACATGTTGCTAAGCTACTGGTGCAATACTCAAATAAGTGTGCAAATACAAGACACACTATAAATAAAAATGTAATTACACTGAACTGTTTTTATTGATACTTTTCAGTATAGTGTGTTCCTATCATAGGGTGAATTTTTTCCCGAACATGTCCTCTTTTTAAAAGTTTAAAAGTACATTTTACACTGTCTCCCTTGCTCTCCTGCCCGCTCGCTCTCTGTGTGTGTGCTGTATGTGTGCGCGTGAAAGAGATCGCCAGACGTTCTCTGCCACTCTTAGTCTGAAACATTAATAATGTAAGTGCACTTTTAAAAGTACGTTCCTCAACTCTGCAAATTATTAAATAGAACTCTTGTATCATCAGACTTGCGTTTGTCACACATTGTCACTTTTAACTGGAAACGTTGAGTTAAATATTAAATATATAACGTATCAGGGAAATTTAAACTAATATAGTGGATAAAAATAGACCATGATTATAATTTTACCTCTGTATTTGACCTGTAAATTGGCACTTCTGTGTCAATGGCAAAAAATTCAGAAAATACAATAAGCAAGAACACAGGTCAGATCATATGAAGGGAGAAACAAGCTTTGTGTCTCTACACTCAGAAAATAAGATTTACACATTTTAATGTCATAGCAAAATTCCACCTAATTGAATTGTGAAAACTTTAAACTTTAACCCCAATATTTATTGGGTTAAAGGGGGGTGGGGCCGGGCTGGAATGATGCACGCCCAGTCCCCAATCAGCCTGATGGGGCAAACAAGGGATAAAGGTGGCCGGTGATGACAGTTCGAGAGAGAGAATTACTGGCAGCTGCCCTGTATGTGTTTGTGTGTGTCTTTTTATTTAATTAAATATTATTTATATTGTTAAGCCAGTTCTCACCTCCTCCTTGCCCATCTAAACCCCCTTACAGTCAGCCAAAGGAGAGATTTTAATACAAATTGGTCTTCATGGAAGTACTTAAGCACAGCAGGAGAACTGAAGTGTTGTATAAAAAATATTTTTAATGGTAATTGGTCTTTTCTGTTTTTATTTCCTGTTATATTTAATTTTATGGTGATTATTGAATGTATTGTTACAATTCATTAAATGTATTAAATACATATTCACAAGTTCAAGCGCCATCTCAGACATTTTTGCATGAATTAAAATAGTTTTTTCCTGCAACTGATCGCTCATTGTGTGAACAGCCTCGAAGGTTCGAGATTGGTTAAGCGGAATGCAGGAACTAATCGCGTTCACATACATTTATTATTTTTGATTAATTTTTCCTGAAGAGTCTTCGACTACTTACAGTGAATTCACAGTTTAGATCTTTTGTGACTTTTTGTCCATTTCTGTTAGCATCAATGCCATTTATATGCTAGTATACATCTAAATACTTCTAAAAATTAACTTTTAGCAGATATACACATTTATAATTGTCAGTCTTTCTCTGACTAGCAATAGCAAGAAGTAAATAAAGGTTCATGTCTGTGACGTAACTCAAGCCTATTGTATATTTAATCAAATTGACAATCCCATCGAATTGTCATGCCCAAATTTCCCGTTTCAGCACTGGAACGAAAACTGCACTTGTCAAGCAATTCCATGCGATATTTAAAGGAATATTTCACCCAAAAATTTAAATTCTCTTATTATTCACATACCCTGATGCCATCTCAGATGTGTATGACTGTCTTCAGCAAAAACACAAATTAAGATTTTTAGTAGAAGAGAGAGCTCTGTCAGGTCTTTATAATGCAAGTAAATGGGTGCCAGCACTTTGACGGTCCAAAAGTCACATTTAGGCAGCATAAAAGTAATTCATGCATCTCCAGTCGATCAATAAATGTCTTCTGAAGCAAATTGATGCATTCAAAAAATAAAATAAATAAATTGATATTTAAAACGTTACTAACATTTAAAAAGCTCTTTCTGCCAACGGTTGCCGCATCACGTAGCCATCGTGTAACGTAAGCGTGTCAGCAAGTTCAAGTGAGAACTCAGAAGCAGCGCTTAATTAACAGAAGAACGAACGTCATGCGAGAGTTCAGCCATTTCAAACAGCATCAGAGCCCTGGACAAAATCACCAATTTACAGTTGAATATGTTTTAATTATCGACTTGTTTCTTACATAAACCTATCGATTCGCTTCAGAAGACGTTCATTCATAGACTGGATTTGGATGTATTACTTTTATGCTGCCTAAATGTGACATTTTTACTGTAGTGCTGGCACCCGTTTACTTGCATAATAAGAACCTGACAGAAATCTATCTTCTAAAAATCTTATTTTGTTTTCTGCTGAAAAAATAACACATTTGGGATTTCATCAGGGTAAGTGAATAATGAGAAAATTGTTATTTTTGGTTGAACTATTACTTTAATAGGTATCTCACTAGGTTTCGGAATAGCGTAGATATATTTCTCTTCTAAACTGGTTTAAACAGTGAGGGGGGGAATGGGAAGTGATATGTAGGCTCACATGCCTGCCCGGGGGGGAGGACCCATGGGCCGCCTCTCGCTTGCAGGGCCAGGCAACTATGTACAGGGAGCAGACACTGCTGTCAGATCTCCCTCACCTCTTCCTGTCAGCCAGAGGCTACATGTGCTCAGACTGCTGTCTCTGATGCTGTGGTCCTTGTGTATAAACAGACATGGACACACAAATGTACTACCATGCGCTGACATGCACAATGCATTTGTGTCCTTTCTTTCACTCAATCTCCCTCTCTCTTGCATTCTCAAACAATAGCATTCTGAGATTATATTCTTCTAAACACAATTGTAAAGAGTGGATATCTGATTTACTGTAGACTTTGTCAGTTCGAACCAGTCTGGCCATTCTCTGTTGACCTCTCTTATCATGTTTTTTTTTTTTCTTGCCACCATTTGGAGTAAAGTCTAGAGACTGTTGAATCCCAGGAGATTACAGCAGTTACAGAAATACTCAAACCAGCCCGTCTGGCACCAACAATCATGCTCCAACGCTCCAAATCAATTTTTTCCCCATTATAATGGTTGATGTGAACATTAACTGAAGCTCCTGACCCGTATCGGCATGATTTTATTCACTGCACTGCTGCCACATGATTGGCTGATTAGATAATAGCATAGATGATTTTTGGTGCCAGATGGGCTGGTTTGAGTATTTCTTTTACTTCTGATCTCCTGGGATTTTCACACAAAACGGTCTCTAGAATTAACTCAGAATGGTGCCAGAAACAAAAAACATCCAGTGAGCGACATTTCTTCTAATGGAAATGCCTTGTTGATGTGAGAGGTCAACAGAGAAAGGCCAGACTGATTGGAACTGACAAAGTCTACAGTAACTCTGATAACCACAATGTTCAACTGTGGTGAGAAGAATATCAACTAGGAATGCTATTCTGAGATGCGAGTTGGCGCTATTTTGGCACCACGAGGGGGACCTACACAATATTAGGCATTGGTGGTTTTAATGTTGTGGCTGATCAGTATATAGTATGAATAATGTGCAGAGCATGCACATTTTCTGTATGCACTGGATACATTTACCAAAATGTGCAATACATAATTCCAGTGTGACAAATAAACCAAAAGCATCTAAATTTTGACTCATTATTTGATTGGACTGCAAAAAGTAAATTTTTTTACATGTTTAAAATTTAATTACAAAGTATCCTTTTTCAAGATAGTAAATGTATGCCACTCATATAAAGTTTTTGTCATGTGACAACGTTGCATGCTACTTCTGTTTGAAATTTTTAGCATTGCATAATGTCTACTGTATTACTTATAATATATCTTTAAAATTGTAGCTTGTAGAGGTAGACCAATATATAATTTTTTACCAAAAAATCTATGCCGACAGTTATCACTTTTGTTCCCTTCTTATCAATAAACCTCATATTGTAAAATATACAGTATATACAAAACTCTTAATCATTAACCATTGCTAATACTTACATACAGAGCATTGTAACAGCCAAGTCTCTTTTATTTCAAAATAAGAGTCCTCAGTGTATTTTGGGCTTGTTTATAGTTAAAAGTCCCACATTTTGAACAAAATCTTAATATTTCTGGTTATGACTTTCATATTAAGGAAAGACAAATCATTTTTTTATTATTATAGAAACCTATTTTAAAAGAAATACCATCCAATTCATGGGTTATCAGCCTTTTTTTATACCGACTTAGTTATCTTATCAGCATAATACACTATCAGTTGACCTCTAGTAGGTAGTATAAAGTGTATACTGCACAGTATTCAATATACAATAAGATCAGTCTCCATAGACTTTTTTTTCAGCACAGGACCACCTTTTAAAAGTCCCTTTCAGAAGTTTTACGGTATATAAACCAATTTAATTCTTCTATTTCATACTTGCCTAGATGAATCTATGATTGACTTCAATAGTGCCAAACATTATCTTAAATTTACACAAGTATGGCTAATCTAGTGGATTTCAGTAGTATTTGCTGATGTCCTGCTGGAGCCCACACTTGTGGCTGAGTATTCATGTAGAGAGACGCCATTGGTTCGAGAGTAGTCGGGCCTGTCCTCATTTGTTCCATGGACCATTCCAGCAGGTGTAACTCACTGCCAGCACACACTAATTGCAGCCTCTGAAAAAAGCCTAAGATTTGCTTTATTTATCACAATGTATGGCACGATACGATTATATTCACTCTTAAATGCTTAAAGGTGCTGTAAGATGCTACGAAACATAAAAATGCTTCTTAAGCTATTACACCTATCTCTGTGACACCCCCTGACTCAAACAAATTAATCAACTAGCGGCACATCCTTTATTAGCCAATCTGAAAACTAAACTAATCAGAAACTCTACTCTGTCAATCATATTGCCCAACATGGACAGTGTGTGCCCTGAAATGCTTTGTTAAAAAAAAGAAAATAAAAAAAGTGTTTTCAAGTGTTATTGGCTGTTTTCTCACAGCAAGCTGCACACCGTCACAGTTTAGCTCCCCTTGAACTGGGCTAATACTTGTCTATTCCGATTAGGATTAGTATGTGTTGCACTGACTCAGGCAGAGCCAGAAAAGGGCTTATAATCTAATAAATCTAGATAAAAACACTGAGATTGGTTTACCGAGGAGCAGGATTTAGGGCTGACCATGGCAGAGTGACACGGGGATTAGCCAGGCTTTCTGTGCTGCGATCTACAGGCAGAGGGCGGCCACATGAACCAGAGGGGGCGTGGAGAAAGAGTGAGGTGGCCCAGGCTTTATATTGCAGAATAGACAGTGAGTTTAACTGGTAGTGACAAGGTCAGGGTAAGGCTTGTACAAAAAGGCTTTGTTCCATTGGCAGATTAAAAGTCTCTCTAGTTTTTATACTTTTGGGTCTTGTAGGTCATGTTGTGTGTTAATCCAGGCATAATATAGGAAGCGCTACTGGTGGGAGGTGGAGAGATGTGCTGTAGAGAGAGAGAGAGACTTTGTGGGAAGCAGATCACTTGCATAAGAATTGACTTAAAAGATCTGGCTGAATAAAATATTTATGAATAATCTGATGTCATGTTTTCATATTTTGTGAATATTTACCATGCTTAATAACAGGTTTTGTTGAACAGGTCTTTTGGATGAACATTGTGTGATATGGTTGTTGAGTGATCTACAGGTGCATGTGCTTCCTTCCTCTTACTGTTCTCTTACGTGAACGCTTCCATATTTTTGTCTGTTGGCTGTGTGTAGCTGTGGAAACAGGCCAGGCCCGGGCAAGTTAGAGGACTCTTGTTTATCTTGGGTTTGAGCTATACTGTTTGTTTTGATTATGTTTTATTGTAAATGAAGTTGAGCTGAAACACATACAGTATTCTTGTATAATGGAGGAATTTAAGGTAAAGTATTTTTTCACTCAAAACGGGAAACAAATAATAATATAAAAATAACATTTAAAAAAATATGAAAATGATATACACTCAGAAGCGACATTGTCAGTCATGCCAGTGACCTAGAAAAGGCTTTTATTCCACACAAGGTTGGTCACTCCTTTATTGCAGGCGCCATGTTGAGATCACATGACCAGATGACTATTATGCGGCATTCACCTTGTGTCGGAATTACTGTAACTAACAGATTTACTGTAAGTTTATTTTCTTCAAGATTCTACTAGGAACTGTTCACAACCTCAGACCTCAGAAGTTATTAATTTATGTGGCAACACTCATAATGGCAAAACAGCTTTGTTGTTGATACTTCATTAATTCACTTCTAAATGTTCTAGCAAAATGTTTATGAACAAAGAAATTGCTACAGGTAACAATGATGTAAAAAAAATTACATATCAAACAAAAATACGTGTTTTCTTCCTTAAACGGTTTAGGACCCTGGAATAGTGCTTCTTTTTAAATGATGTCACAACTATCAAGTCATGTGTGTGCTTTTTCAAGTCGAAATCTCATAGTTAGGTAATTATGTTACCTTATTACCTTATACACTCACCTAAAGGATTATTAGGAACACCTGTTCAATTTGGCTGGTGGTGGTGGTGTAATGGTGTGGGGGATGTTTTCTTGGCACACTTTAGGCCCCTTAGTGCCAATTGGGCATCGTTTAAATGCCACGGCCTACCTGAGCATTGTTTCTGACCATGTCCATCCCTTTATGGCCACCATGTACCCATCCTCTGATGGCTACTTCCAGCAGGATAATGCACCATGTCACAAAGCTCGAATCATTTCAAATTGGTTTCTTGAACATGACAATGAGTTCACTGTACTAAAATGGCCCCCACAGTCACCAGATCTCAACCCAATAGAGCATCTTTGGGATGTGGTGGAACGGGAGCTTCGTGCCCTGGATGTGCAACAAATCCCACAAATCTCCATCAACTGCAAGATGCTATCCTATCAATATGGGCCAACATTTCTAAAGAATGCTTTCAGCACCTTGTTGAATCAATGCCACGTAGAATTAAGGCAGTTCTGAAGGCGAAAGGGGGTCAAACACAGTATTAGTATGGTGTTCCTAATAATCCTTAGGTGAGTGTACATTACCTATAAACCATATTACCTGAACACACTATACTGTAGACAGTATATAGAGTGGGAAGAAACACCACTCCTTGAAAATAAATCATACCATCATTCGCACATTTATTGCTAATTTTGATCAAATGTAATCTTGACAAGCAATTTTTGCTTGTTTTGGAGAACTGGATTTCTACAATTGCATTCATAACCAAAAACATTTGCTTTCGCTTGATGCTGCATCCATATAGATGTCAGAATACAGTCCAAAGCAAATATTGGATCAGCCAGTGAAACATAAACCAGAAGTACTTAATCCACCTTCAAACCACTGAACGAAGTCAGTTGTTCTATTGCTGGCCTGTTAAATTCATTGCCATTCTAATATTTGGGTTTATTAATGATTCAAAGTGTCGCTCACTATCTTAAGACATTGGCAATTTCTCAGGGCCAGCAAAGCCTTCTCTGCTGCTTAATAAATAAACATTATTTCATCCTTTCATTCTCATTGAAATTTTTGCCCATGTATTTTCAGTTGCATTCCACTCCTAATTTATCTACAAACCAATAGCAAAAAACAAAAAATTATCCAATCAGAATTTATTCATCGATGCTTACAAGCGAAGTGTGACACAGTTTCTCAAGTCGCATGCCCGAAGCCAAAGCAGCACTTGAGTCTGAGCTCCACCCTGTCCGGCCTTGATGCCAACACTGCAGTGAATAGGAATCTAAAGTCAGATTGTCAGATTCATCAGCCAATCAGATTGATTTATTTGTTCTTGTGGATGGGATCTTTAGGATATGTCCAGTCCTGGCCTTCTAGCTGGCCTTGAGTGACGCAATAACACTTTAAATGATGTACGTCATTTGAAAGTGAAGAGCGCAAGATCTTGCTGACCAGACGGCTGTCTTCACTGCTGGTATTGCCGTTGAGAAAGAGATCCTTATGGTTTATAATAACCTGAGATGTTCTGCATGATCATGCAATTGATTTATTAAACAGGAAAGAAGGGCTGATTTTCACTTCAAGCAAATCGGTAAGTGCTTTTTGTATTGTTACTGCAACATCAGGAGTTTTCTAAGTGTAAATTAGACTGCTTGAGCATTCAGTGTCGGATCAAAAGTAACGTAAAAGTAAAAGTTTTGAAAAGTAACCGTGTACCCTGATGAAACAAAATTTATTGCAAGCAAAATTTAAATTGCACATATTAAAAGAGAGTTTTTCTTGGTGATAGACCTCCTTTGTTTTGCCGTTCGTGCATGGTTGTGTTTTTAAAATGTCAATTGGTATTATTAGTTGACTGCCACGTAATGGATGATGGGCATACGGCGTATTATTCATGGCATGAATCGCACTGAAGGCCTAAACTTAAAATGCATGGGCCTTGGCTGTCTTAAGAAGACAAGTTTCAAATGCAAAAGAGCACAGCTCCACCAAAATGGTTTGTGTCTTTCCTTCGGAGACAGTTAGCAATATCATCAGGCAATTAAGAAGAAAACGAGAAAGAAATGGAAAAGCCAATAACCTCTCACAGTTAGCTAAAGGCCATTTAAACAGTGTGCCCATGACATAATAATGTTTATTGTAAATATTATAGTCAGAAACGGAGTGAGCCTGGCGTGAGAGGGGGAGAAAAAAAATGGCATCAGTCTGAGACAGAGAATAATTTATTAAGATCTGAGATGCGGCAATTATGTGGAAAGGACCAAAAAGAAAAAAAAAAATCTAACTCTCCAGGAAGCGCATACATGATTGCAATCTTGATTAAATCCCCCTGGATCTAATGAGTTGATTTTCTGCTGTTAATATTGCATTGGCTGATGATGGATTCGTTAAGATAATGGAACGGAGCTAAAATATAAATGACTCCCTGTCAAGGAGCAGATTTTTGTCATTTTGCAGCTGACACCTCTACCATGGGGATTTGCTAAGGCTCTTTTTTAAGCCCAGATTGGCCAGATCTGGAATACTAATTTTCTGCTGCCAAGACTCATGATGCCAAAGCGTATCCCCTCCCACACGTCTTGTAAATATCCCTCTTTTAATAAGAATAAAGGGAGCTGGGATGAAACATTACATACATACATCAGGTTCATACCATGCAGCCATTTAAACATCAGCTAATAAAAGCCATTAACAGTCTAAGGGGCCGTTCACACATTACACATACTTGTGTCATTCTGCACTGCTTTGAATTTTTTTCCCAATGTAAACATGCACTAGACGGACATTTCTGACCGTAATGATGCATTTGACTTTCCTTTCAGCATCTCGCGAATGAGTACCACATTTCAAAACGCAGTGTCAAGTTTAAAGTCAGTGGAACATTTAAAGACGTGGCTCAAGACACCTGTGTTTTGCTCCATTGAGTTTTGTTTTGTTTGTATGGCCCCTACATTGTTGGTTTTTAAAGTAAACATTTACATTTTCGTTCCTCTGTTAATGTTTTTGCATGGACATTGAAATGATTTACTGAAGAAACGTGAGGGAGTGGATGAAGGCCATTGGGGTGCTGATGAAGTGATTGTATTGACTTGTTTCTGGAGATGAATAAATTATGCTCCCCATCTTGGGTGCAGACCTGGCCTGCTGGATCCGCCTCACTTCATATTAAATGGCCTGTCACTTAGGCCAACAAGACACGTGAAATGTGCTCTGTGTAGCATATTGATCTCTCGCTATGGCTGAATCACCCGAGCAGGTTATACAGATGTGCAGAAGAAACTTAATGCATAGAGCATTTATAACCAACCCTGGGAATTAGTAGATATTACATGCTGGCATTGATAGAGGTGAGGCAGACATCATGAATCAGAGTTAAAGTGCATAGTTATGGTAACATGGCTAATGAAATATGCCAGGGATCTCAGTAGAAATGGAAAAATTCAGTAATGGAATGATGTATGAAAGCGTAAATATTACAAATGGCTCTCTGTGAGATTAAGAAACATATTTCATTAAAGTCAACATGAAATGCCGTACGCAACCCATTTTGCTTCAGTAATCTGATGTATTTCCCAGTGAAACAGGGATTTCCATGAGAAAAATGTAGGGCAGGATTTTATTCATTGGGAATTGATTGGATTGTGAAAAGTGGGCAGAACACACCAGAATGGAACCAGGTGATTAAAGTCAAGAGGCTTACCTAAGCATGCACGCTGCATGCAAAACAAAACCACTGCACCACACAGAACAATAAGAGCCAATCAGATGATATATGATGTTTAATAAACAGTACAGGCGTGTGGAGCAGGCGTTTGGACCACAAGATTTTACAGTAGGCGGAGCTAACCAGCGCAACGCCCCAGAAATGGAAACCAAGCAATCGACAAAATGTCCTGTCACTCATCACTTGAGGAAAAGTGTACTCAATACTTCAGTCTTTTTTACTCTAAATCTCCACTTTAAATTTCACTTTCTGATGTAAAAGTGAAAATGGAGATTTAGAGTAAACAAGGACTTACATTTTGATCTGTTTCTCACCCACACCTATTACATCGCTTCTGAATTACTTTTATGTTTCCTTTATGGAATTTTTGGAGCTACAAAGGTCTGATCACCATTCACTTGCATTGTATGGACCTACAGAGCTGAGACATTCTTTTACAAATCTTTGTCTGTTTTCTAGTGAAGAAAGTTAGTCAGACAAATCTGAGATGGCATGAGGGTGCTTAAATGATGAGAGAACTATCCCTTTAATAAGACAAAAACAAAAAATTACACTTCCCAAATGTCTCTTTATTGCGTCATACCTGGTTCGGATATGTGGAAGAGTGATATGCATCGTGATCTCATGAGAATTTTTATGTATTCTTACATAAAGTTTGGTTCTAGCAAACATACATACTGTTACGTTTGCATAGATACCGAAATGTACAATATTGATGTATTGACAGCATGTAAACTTCATAATTTTACGTATTAACAGGGCTGTACTGATAATCTGGCATACTGGGCATTTTCCTGGTGGGCCGACGCACTTTGGGGCCAATCAGGGGTGGATTGGCCATTGGGAGAACCGAGCGGGCCATTGGGTCGGCCGCAAAATGTGCAGAATGTGCCGCTATAAGCTAAAATGAGCCGCCACATTATGCAGAATGGACCACAAAACGGCACCACGATATGTAGAAAAGGACAGCGAACACCCCCCATCAACCCCCCCCCCCCCCCACCCGCTCAACAACTTTTTGGTCCAGTTGCTATGTAAAATTCCGGACCGATTTCTCTTCCCAGTCCAGTCCTGCGTATTAATACCTATAGAAACGTACACATGTTTGATTTGATAAATATTGAAAAATTATAGAATTAATCAGCTACTTTTACATTTCATTTATAATAAAGGAGATTAGTTAAATGCCATCACATTTATTTAATGCAGTAACATTCAGTTCTGTGTGATTTCTGCTGCCCTATACAATGTTTTAAAGGATTAAATCACTTAAGCATTTAATTTTGTATTTTTTTGCCATGGGACACAAAAGGTGTTTTCAGAATATGCCAAAAAAAACAACAAAAAACACCATAAAAAAACAATAAAATGAATCCATAAATTTGTTAGCTATAATCCAAGTTTTCTGTGAAGAACAGACCCAAATTCAAGCTTTTTATTCAACAATCGCCGTCTCCATTCGTCGCTGCCGCTGTAACAGTCAACCCCCAGCTGGTTTCTTTTTTAAATTTCAAAAACTGCCTCCTCAAGCATTACGACCAGCGGTTTTATGGCAGTGATATCAAATGCTCATTGTCTCTCAATTGTGTCCCGACTGTTTGAAACATGCCGCATTCTGCGATGTATATGCTTGAATGAATATGACAACACCGTTCTGGAGTGCATCAGGAGAATATTTACATTTATTTTAATTCTACTCTCCACCACACACAATGCTATTGTATGCTGTCAGGGAGCACATCGGATGCAGTGCATTACCCTTTGGAATACTTTTATACAGAATTTTGTCATACATTTTTGTATTTAAATGTATCTGCCTGTTACATGTTTATATATGCTTAATTAATGGTTATGGTTAGGTTTAGGAATAGGTGTGGGATTAACAGCTGTTAAATATTTTAATTAATATAATGTAACAAAACTTATAGCTAATATACATTAATCTACTTGTTGCATGTTTTATATCGTTGAAATGTGGTAATGTTTTGAGGTTGGGGTAGGGTTAAGGGATCTAAAATATCTATAAAACAGTACAAATTTACAAATATATTTATAATCGATTTGTGTTTTCAAATATATTTGCAATGGATACATAATGTGTTTTATGTTTCTAAAGCTGTAAACACTTAAATGTACATTTTAGATGGTTTCAAACTTCCATATTGTATGTTTTTAGTGTCCATCCAAATGTACAAACATGTACGCTGAAATGTTACAAATATTAACGTACAAATAGCTACGTATATTAATGAGATCAGGCTGTGATGTGTGACGTCAGCTGAAAATGAAAGTTATTTCAGAGGTGGAGTAAATTATAATTTTTTAAAATGTAATAATGTGCACTAATGTATCATGCAGAGACCTAAAACTTGCGTTAAGAAAGTAATTTGGGTCAAATTTAATTTCACTTTGATTTTAAAGGTGTTGTTTTCATTTCAGTGTTTGCATTGTGCCGTTAGATGTCACAAGATGAGCTCACTTCCCAAATGTCTTTGCTTTTCTCCTGATCATCTTCATGCTCTCGCTGACCTTGCCTCCCCACTACTTTTCTTTTTCTCTTTTTTCATATAACTGGGGAAACAGTGTGATAGAAGCTCACCCCTAGCCCATTGTTCCATGTGTCACTTTTTTTGTCTTGTTACATGGTTTTGCTAAAAAGTTCTTTAATCAATCAAGTACGAGGCAGAAAATAGGCTTTGTCACGGCTGGGTCCGGGGTCGTGTGATGCTCACTTTGCATACTGACAGCTCCTCAAAAGGGCCAGAAAGGAATATTTTACGTGCAGAATAGTGGTTTCCATGGTGCCAGCACTTGTTGCACATTGCTCACCATTCAGTGCTTCCACGTGAGCGCCAAATTTCAAAGAGATGGACGACAATAATTAGGGCAGGAGGGCAGGGTGGGGAGCAGAGGTAGCTGCACCCCACACCACCCCCCCTCCCCCCAGCCCTGTATCCTCCTCTCCAGCAGGCAGAAGAGAATAGCACTGAAAACTGACAGCAAAAAGGGGAGACTTCTCGCCTCTGTCAGTTCTGCATAAGAAGTGCTATTAAGTAAATGTTCGATTTTTCATTGTGCCACAGTGGTTGAATGGGGCTCAGAGGGGAGTACGTAAAGTACGAAAAGGTCTGAGCCAGGAAGGAAAGGCTAGATGCTTTAATGGCTCCCAAAGTACTGTATGTCTCCTGAATCATGTAATTAGCGATTAGCGTTTATTTGGGCCATGGCTGTGTAGACGAGCAAGGGTTACAGAGTTTCTAATTTTATAAGTTACAAACACAGCCAGGAAACAGAAACAATGGATCAGCCATAAATCCCAACTAAGAGGACAGAGGATTGTTATCTCAAGCTGTTTTGTATGCTAGTTTGAATGTGTATGTTCCTGTTTTTAATTATTAAACCTATGGGTCCTCTGTGGATTCCCTGGGAGCATCTAACTTCGGTTTCAGATAGGAAGCTGTCATGTAACAGTTTTGTCATGTTCAGAGGCTCTGGGGGGTTTGGTTCTTTGAAAAAAAAAAAAAAATGTGAAAAATTTTTGTTCAAAGTGTGATAACCGCATTAACAAAACTTGCTCTCCTTATCCGTGTGCTCAGTGGTATATACCATGCCTGATTAGATTTATTTCCTCATTGGAAAAAAGGTTTTCACCTGTGATTCGCCATTTCCAGTTTGATCAAATTACTCATAAAGAATTATGGGTAAAAATTCTTTCAGAAATGTTTGTGTTAAGATTTTGCAATGTGTCATCTCAAGCTAAAATAAAATGCATTTGATTTAGCGCTGTCATTCGATTACATTTTTCATCTATCTATCATCTATCGATATATAAATATTTGCTTAGAAATGCCTCCAAAGAAAGATATTTTAATACAAATGATACACAATTGTTCAAATAAATATAAATATAATAGATTCATATTATAATTTATTATTGTGGCAGATGAGTAAAGCATTGATTAGGCCTGCAACTAAAGATGAGTTTGATTAATCTAACGATTATTAGCATTTATTCGACTATTCTGAGATTATTGCAACGATTATTAATGAGTTCTTAACTGATTATTCAGCTTGTTCCCCAATTTAAAGTTTGTATTAAACGTGCTTACTAACAATAAAGAGGACAAAATCATCTTTTAAAAATACCTCTAAATGACTTTCACTGAATTAAATGAAAAAAAAAAAAACTTTTATTAAGTTTAATTCAGTAAAGAAATTCACTGCAAAAAATGTTTTTGTCTTGTTTTCCATTTAAAATGGTCTACAAATCCTTAAAACAAGATACATTTACTTGAGGAGCAACATATGAGACATTTAGACTTGCTATAAGAGAATGTATCTTAAATATAAGTGTATTTTGTATACAAGTGTATTTTTTCACTTGGTTATACTTCTGCGAGAGCAGTAAAGACAAAAAATACTTATATTCAAGATATATTCTCATAAAGCAAGTCCAAATATCTTATATGCTGCGTCACAGGTGAAGGATTTTGAGATATTTTAAAATATTTGTATTTTTATATTATATTCAACATTCTCTGATAACAATTATTTCTTCTGCAGTATAGCTGCTAAAGAAAATGTACGTTGTTTAAGGAAGTTTTAAATATTTATATTGGAAAACAAGCCAAAACAAAAAAACAAATCAAAAACGTATTTTGTTGCCGTGTATAATGGGGCGAAGACTATCATCTCTCACCTTTCTGTTCACTTCAGTCCATCTTTAACTCACAAAAAAACAAACCCTCGCTTATTAATAAAGCTGTGTATTGCCAATTTTCTTCACAATAAGAAATTCACAGTGACATATATTATGATTCAATAAGTCACGAGGCATCACGTTATAATCTAGCTGCAGCAAGCATGCGCGCCTGAGGGATGAACATCCCCACGACAGAGTGAGACTCAGCCGGGTACAGTTTCAGTCTCTCCCCCTTAGATCGGGACATTTGCGTAACTCCTAGAAGAGATGCTGACCGCACAGAGAAATGCCAGTTTCAGAGTTTGTAGTTATTTACATGACCAGCTTCCTTATTGTTTGAACTTTAAAAAAGCTATAACGCATTAGTTCTACCTTCATTAAAGATGTAACGCCAGGGTGTTTCCTTTAATGAGCTCTAGCTCTGCTTATTCCAAAACAAGAGTGCTTCTGTATTTCATTATTTTGTATTTTTGCATTATAATTCCCTCATGCTTTGTGATCTACATCACCTGCAGCTGTGAAAGTTTAGAGTGCATCTGGACTGTGATCGGTGTAATTCTTCCTCTCCTCATTCAGGCGCAAATTGCAGTGCTGCTCTCGCGCGCCATCATTAGAGTTTAATGTGATTTCATGTTACGTTAAATGAGATCAAACGACTGTTTGACATCTAACATTTTTGTTGACAATTTTTTATTGTCGACATTGTCATTTATGTCGAATAATCATTTCAGCCCCAGCATTGGTTTAAAAATAACAAATGTGTCTTTTTACAAGTCAATTTGTTGTTTGCTTTATTCCCATATCATTGAAAAAAACCACAGACCAGAATAGTCCACAGCATTACATTTTGCAGTTGATTTTGTCAATCTGTTCTGTTTTAAAGGATGCGTTCTTGTATTCTCTCAGAGCTATTTTGAATTGTCGGTCTTTGGACATATGCGCAAGACGAATTATATTGGAGTGTCTCACTGGTGTTCATGCTGTGTCAAGTTAGTAGTTAAAACTTTGATAAGCGTGTCGCAAAATTCCTGCAGTCTGAAAAGATTCATCCAGTTGTTAAGAATACATCCTGTGTGAGTTGCTTATTTTCTTTGGCTGTGTTGCTTGTGAGGGTTGTTGAGGCTGGCTGACTGACTGCCCCCTTCTGACAGGGTTTGTAAAAACACAATGTTGCATGCATTTCAAGCTTGAATTGCTCGGATGGTATGAAAATATATACTTTTATTAGAGAAGTTACATATAGGTCAGGGAACATAATTAATTGTGTTGTTTTTTTAACGCCTTATTTTTAGAGCGCTAATTAATCACTCTAAATTAAAGTGTTAAAATTTTGAGACATGTTGGGACATAATTATGCCAACAGAACGGTAGACGGGTTGACAGTTTTAATGTTTAATTTGACATTATACGTCTAGTGCTTAAGGTTGTGAAACTATAAGGTGTTTTAAAAAGTTTCCATATATTTTCTTTTCGAAGTTGACCGGGGGGACAGGTCATAAACATGTCATAAAAAGTATCTTCTTGATGAATATATCCTTAAATATATATATATATATATATATATATATATATATATATATATATATACACCGATCAGCCTCAACATTAAAACCAGATGGGCTGGTTTGAGTATTTCTGTAACTGTTGATCTCCTGAGATTTTCAGACACACACTAGAATTTACTCTGAATGGTGCCAAAAACTAAAAACATCCAGTGAGCGGCAATTCTGTCTTGTTGATGAGAGAGATCAACAGAGAATGGCCAGACTGGTTAGAACTGACAAAGTCTGTGATAACTCAGATACTGCTCTGTACAATTGTGGTGAGAAGAATATCAACTAGGAATGCTATTCTGAGATGCAGGTTGCCGCAGTTTTGGTGGCACAAGGAGGGCCTACACAATATTAGGCGTGGCTGATTGGTGTATATATATATATATATATATATGTTTATATATATATATATATATATATATATATATATATATATATATATATAAGATTGAAATAAATGTACTGGCTTACTGTTGATGTTTGTACAAATGTCTATATTTACTTTACTCATAGAAGTATGATCAAAGTATGATTAAAAAAATTTTCAGTTATACATTGTTGTAGTCTTTTTTTAATATTGCTAAAGTATTTTTTTATGACACAAATGGTAGATGATTTGCAGGATGACCCTTTTGATGCTTTTCTGCTAAATGACTTAATAAGGTCAAGGTTTTTTGCATGTCAGGACTACTTTAAACAATTTGCAATAATTTCCATAGCATCATCACCAACCGCAATAACAAACAAGGTTGCTGCTATCCTTCAACGTGTTATATCATAAACATGTCCATTCTTGTGTTTTTAGTGCTGAAAGAACAGCCGTGCTTGTCACTTTTGTAAATGTTGGTTTAAAGGGATAGTTCTCCCAAAAATTACAATTCTGTCATCATTTGCCCACCCTCATGTTGTTCTAAACCCATATGACTTACTTTTTTCTATGGAACGCAAAAGGAAATGTTAAGCAACGGGTGTGTAAAAGATGACAGAATTTTAATTTTTGGGTGAACTAACCATCCCATTTTGTGCTGTTGATTGAGGTACTAAGCTAATAAGACTAACCGATTGCAGTTAACTGTGACAGATAGCCAAAGGTAGCATCTAAATGTCACATTTTCATGTCAACTGTCCGCCGCATAATTTCCCCACCAACCGATGCCCAGTCGCATGTGTCAATAATTAGCGAGTTTGTCTTTGAGATCCTTGGCAATCTGCTGTCAGTCTTCAGGAAAGGTTAAGGGGGTGCTGGGATATCTTCCTTGATGGCGTTTTATCATGCGAGGCATGCCCTGTTTCCTGATGAATATATTAAAAATTATTACTGTGCAAACAGACTTTCTAATTACTGACCTGCTTGCCATTGTAGTCTCCATTCTTTCTTCATGTTTTGTCTCTCTCTCCCTCACTCGCTCTTTCTCTCCGTCTTCATGCCTTGTTTATTTATCTGCACCAGTGAATACAGAATAGTCAGAGCAATGTCATTTCCATCCACATGAAAATGGTTTTGAAAATGCCTATCTTGCCTATTATACAGTGTTATTACATGTCTATTTTTTTTAATCATATCTTTAACCTATGGGAAGACCCTTGAGAGGGTGAATATCTCGTCTAGTCTTCATGCACTACCTAATGTGAGAAAAGTGTTTTTGATATGGCTTGCTTTAATTTTAGAAATTGGCCAGAGCAATAGAAGAAACAGAATTGTCTTGTGTAAAATTACAAATGAGATCTCTCAATTCTCCATTGTTTCTCCTAAAGCAGTGAGATTAAATTAAAGGCAAATGGGGACTTTTGCTCCTTCTCAGATTTGTCTCCTGAGAAAAAGATTAATAATCTCACATGTGTATACTCTAGAGTCTCAGAAGAGATCTCAACAATGCCTCAATCTGTGCTCAGACTTGCAAAGATATCAAAGTCAGCAATCAAAATTCAGAACTTTCATATGGACATTTCTCATCAAATTCTACTAAGTCCAATATATATTTACACACATATTATATCATGCTCAGTGCTTAATTTTTAACACATATAGTTTTTTTGTTGTCACACTATGCGCCTAGACTTGTATGGGGTATAGGTGTGTCTAATATTTGAAGGAATGAAGAATACCACATTTTTCCATGTGAGAAGAAAAAAATAAATAAACTTGGCAAACGCAAATTTCAAACATGCATTTTATTTATAGCTTTCTTTTATGCTTGTGTTCCTCGTCGCAGTTGTGTAGAATGCGTAAAATGAGGAGGTTGGAAAACGCTTGCATTCCTCTCCATTTCAGATCAGCTTTTGTTGTAGTTCCTTCTGAGCAGGTTTCTCAAGATAGAAAGGCACAAATGTATCTTTTTTTTATTTTTTTGTCTTATTTAACGTACACCCTGTCATTTACATGTGTGTGACGTGAGCCGGCATGTGTGCTGTACCAAATGTGTTATTAAAGTCACCTTTTTTGCCAGCATATTCCACCCGGCCCACTTCACGCAAAAGGACAATCCTGTTGTTTACTCTATGGCTGAGATGTTGCGCAGGGGTTTGATCAGGGGAGTTGATAGGTGCGGCAATTTATAGAGAGGACACTGCTGCTCCCAACAAAAACAATTAAAGTAAAATGAAAGGCAGCCCCTAAGGGTTAAAAATAGAAAATTAGCAACATGGATGCTGGAATGCACGACTCCCCCTCATCCCAAACTTACGGGGCCTGCATTGTTATGTACGATCTGATCTGCCAGTTCCTCCTCTAAGCTCCTTGTCACATTTTGACTTAATGAAGTGCAACTTAGAAGGGAATTGGGTTCATCATGCTAGTCGCACGATGCTCCCTTGTTGTAGCAAACAGGGGCGATGTGGGACCGGAGCGCTACAGCGCGAGTCGTTATCATTCTGGTCAGTCTGTTTAACACAAAATTAAACAAAGAACTAATTAGTGCCTCATGAATTAATAACTGCACTGTTGCCGAGTAGAAGTTAGGTTGCTGAGGGGAGATATAAAATAAGTAGGAAGATCAGGTTAGAATTATTATTACTTTTTCGGTTGCCTGTGCTCTCAAGGTTAGGAAACTTTGCGAGTTGCCACAGTCTCTTAATTGTGTGTTTGTTGCCCTATGTGTATGTGTAAACTTATTCTTTACAGGATATAGCTGAACTGTTCACATGCACAGACAGATGGCTAAGCTTAATGACATCTTAAAAGATGAGCCTGTCCAGTAGACCTTAACTTAACTTAAAATGGTCAACCAGCATCTCATTGTAGTAAACTAATAATAATTTGAATGAAAAATATAAGATAAAAAAATTGTATTGTTGTTTTGCTTTGCTTTGTTTCATTGTATCAATGGGGTTGTCCCTTGTTTTAATGGGCTAAAGCATTTTGTTTTCATTGCAGCCATGAACATGATTTGCTATTTACAATAATTAGTAGATGGTAGGCATTTTAATTGGGCAGAAATTTGCAAGATGGGTCCTCAACATTTTGGTCGATTTTCCCAGAAGAGAAAGATTTTATTTTAAAAGTGTACATCTGCTAAATGTTAATTTTGTCAATGTTTAGGACTACACATACAACTACACTACTAGCATATAGATGACCTCAAACCTGACAGACATGGTCTAAACTCCAATTGTGATTTAATGGTCTTTAAACATAACATAATGTGAAACAAGCTATAGGAAATGGTAAGATAACATTGAAACACATTTCTGTGTTTTTTAGTTATTGAACCACGGGTATAACTAAGAATAACTCTACTATGTGCTCATCTCGTAGTGTTAAACAATACTTATCTCTTGGTCTCTCTCTTTCTCATACACGCTCAGTTAGGCTCTGCTGTTTAAACTACATATATCAGCAGACATCTCATCATGGATGTTTGCTTATAGAGAATCAGAAGAAAGTGGTCACAGTTGGCTTGGCTTTACTGCCCACTGTAATATGAGTGTTGTGCTGGCCTTGGTTAATGCATGCTGGCCAAGGTCATACTGGCTAATAAAATCCTCCCTCAATCAGATTTTAGGATTACTGATTCTAAGTAAATTATCATCGGCAAGCCGCGTTAAAATATTTGCAAAAAACTGGTTAACTGATGGCACACCTGCTCCCCCAGGCTCACTAGAGCAGTGCATGGGGATTTAGGGGGGGCTGGGGTGGGCTTCTGTCACCTGTCAGTCCCCACCAATGGCGACACCATACAGTAGCATTCTGTGTGTACGCAATGGGTCATGGCGGGGCTGTTTGACAGCCTTGAACACTTTTGTTCAGTCAGCACTGAGTATCTGCACACAGAATGCTAAAGGGGACAGCATATCTGTGCATTTAGACAACTCAGCCAATATATGGTCTGTGTACATATGCATGTGTTAATGGAGTGTTTTATGTAATGTCTGATAAATAGATGTTTGTATTTGATTTACTCTGAGTCTGACTCATTTTTTCCCCTTTATATCTTGCAGATGAATTAAGCCTGTGAGTGGGGCGACTTGTTCTGTCAGAGAGAGAGAGCGAGGTAGGGTAAGCACGAATGCTAACTAATGAATCCCAATGTCTGTTAAAATGTATTTCTCAACTTTGTATTGTGGTTAAGATAGTTCACCCCAAAATAAAATCAAATCTGGCATTATTTACTCACTCCCATGTCATTCCAAACCCCTGTTTCTTCCATGGTGCACAAAAGGATAATTTCCATATAATGAAAGTGAAAGTGACCTGTGCTTTCGAGCCCCAAAATTACCAAAAAAAGCCCTATAAAAGTGTCATTCAAGTAGTCCCTCTAAAAATATTTTCCTTTAAATAAAATATGGCACCATTCTATGTGCTGTGTGAAATTTGACATCAATGATGATAGGTCACAAGTCACATGGCGATCAACGATAAATGCTGTAAATGGCATAAAATGATGTTAATGCACTTCTTGTCTTGTCCATACTGCTCTTGTTGTTTAAGAGCTTCGGTGGAGATAACGAGTACGTAGTACGAGTAATATAGGACAGGAGTCATTTGCAAACACTTTTAAGGTACTTTTTTGTCATGTTGGAGCTTGTTAGCCCCAGTCCCCATTTACTTTTATTGTACAAAAAAGAACAGCCAGGATATTCTTCATAAATCCTCCTTTTGTGTTGTCCATTAGAAAGTAAGTCACACATGTTTGCAGCACACGAGGGGGAGTAAATGATAACAGAATTTTCATATTTTGGTGAACTATTCCTTACAAGCTAATACTCACATTTTCACATTTGAGTTTGCTTTGTTAAATGTGCATGCAGCTTAGCAAGCGGTTTTCCATTATCATCACATTCAGCACTTGACAGCTATCATCCTACTAAGGATAAGATGCCACACATCATTAATGCGACTCATGGAAATTTGAGGACAAAGTTAAAAGTGTAAATATCATTCTCTGAAATGAATGACACTGTTTTCCGTGTCTAAGACAGTGACTTTGCCTCTGGCTTCTGAGTCAGGAACAATCCTAGCAGGAAGGAGTGATGTTGTGTGTTGTCTCATGTCAGACTTGAGGTCATCTTCATGACCAGGAGGTGCTGGCCTGACCATGATATGCGGCTCACAGAAAGCAACACTCCTTTGTCCTGCCAGTGTCTTTCAGCGCAGGGTCAAATACACACTTGCAGCATCAATCATGGGCAAACTACATCTAAACAATGTGCCGGCACCCACCGGCAGTCATGCATGGCTGGGCATGGAATGGAGAGAGAACAGCTCAGATCATGCTCTTTGTGTCAGTCGAAATGTAGATGAGATGTTCTCTGATACAAACATCCTTGTTCTTTAGAGGCTTTTTAAATCTCATTTTCCTCCTGGATAAAACAGCTTTTGTTTAATGGAATTGTTCACCAAAAAAATTATAATCATTTACTCTCCCTCATGCATGTATGACTTGATTTTTTTTCTTTATAGAACATAAAGGTTAATTTTTGGAGAATATTCTGTCCACTTCTTTTTCCATATATATTGAAAGTGAATGAGGGCTAGGGCTGTCAATCCCCAAAATTGAAAAAAGTACCATAAACATATCATAAAATTGGTCAAGACATCTCATGCACTATATTCTTTAGTCTATTTTGCTACTTTATGATTCAATGATAAAATGTACGTCTAGTGCTAACTATTGCAGCTGGATCATTGAGTGATTGAGTTAAACTCGAGAGCTGGTTAAACCTGATTTATGAATGAATCATTTTGACTGGTTTTGTGAACTTGATCAGCTCATTCATTGGAAAGAACCTATTCATAAGAACAATTAATTCATGAATCGGGCATTGCTACTTTGCAATGAACTCTTGTGCATTGCCTAGTTCTTCATGTTACTCCAACAAAACTATTGTATGTCTTCAGAAGTCTTGGACTATTGCACACAAGTGATATAGACAATTGTTATGATGCTTTACTGGTGCTTTATTTGTAATTTTGGAGCTTGACAGCCTTAGTCCTCATTCACTCATTATAAAGAAAATAGTGGCAAGAATGTTCTTCAAAAATTCCCCTTTTGAGTTCCACTGAAGCAAAAAAGCCATACACGTTTGGAATGAAATGATCGTGAGAAAATAAAGACATATTTTCATTTTGTGGTGAACTATCTCTTTAAAATGATGTTTTTATACTTCTTGGCCAAATAAGCCAGATGCTTTAGGGGTTCCTCTTTTCATTCAGAATGAGGATAGCGTGCCAAGCCAGACAGCCCCATCA
Organism: Moxostoma hubbsi; assembly: GCA_032164185.1. Taxonomy (NCBI): domain Eukaryota; kingdom Metazoa; phylum Chordata; class Actinopteri; order Cypriniformes; family Catostomidae; genus Moxostoma; species Moxostoma hubbsi. The sequence continues at coordinate 58,000,999 of JAVLUX010000001.1, forward strand.
TCATGACCCAATTCTCTTTCTCTCCTGCAACCTGAATGGCTGGAGTATAGTTAGCTTAATTGGGTTTTGATATATTTAATTCGGCTAATCAGCCCAACTGGCTACGACATGGGGCCTGCATGCCTTTTCCCTTTCCGCAAAGCTCCCAGAGACCAGGCGGGTGCAGTGCAGAAGCCTCCCAGAATGGATTCCCTCTCGAACAGTGGGAAGAAAATTAAACTGCCAAATTTGTTTTTGTTGGTTCAGGCCTTCTGCAGGGAGTTGGAAGGCTTTTAATTGCACTTGCTGTGAAGAATTGGATGAGCTGTTTTTAAGACAACAAAAAGCGGGCAGCTCCCTCTATTTAGACTGCCGAACTGGGCCGTATTCAGAGATCGCTACGGTCAAATGCAGAGCAAAGACAGATTGTGCAGACTTCTCTCTGTTATTTAAGTAATTACAGACATTGATATATTAAACACTCTTCTATATTGCAAAGAGAGCTTGTCTAAGTATATGCTGAGCTGTAAATCAACCGTTAGATTGTCAGTTTACTCAGCCTCTTTTACTTTGTTTTTTATGCTTCTTTTCCCTGCTGAGAAAATAAAAAGAGTTTAAAACAGCCAAAGCTGGTTTACTTTGTCTCCCAGCCTGGTCAGGCTGGTCTTTTTGTCTGGTTTCAGAGGGGTTTAGGGCAGTCGTTAGCAGGTCAGACTGGGAAATCAGCTTAATATAAATTAAACCAGCTTGACCAGTCTCGGGAACCAGTTTAAAACAGATAAGACCAGCTTGTCAAGGCCAAGAGACAGCTTAAAACAGCTAAAACCAGATTTTCAAGGCTAAAAGACCAGCTTAAAACAGCTAAAACCACTGTGGCAAGGCTAGAGAACCACCTTAAAATAGCGAAGTCCAGCATGGCAAGGCTAAGTGACCAGCTTAAAACAGCTAGACCAGCTTGGCAAGGCAACAAATCCAGCTTAAAACTGTTAAGACCAGCATGGCCAGGTGGGGGAACCAGCTTAAAACAGATAAGACTAGAATGTCCAGGCTAGGAGACCAGATTAAATCAGCTAGACCATATTGACAAGGCTAATAAACCAGTTGAAAATAGCTTAGACCAGCTTGGCAAGGCTAGTAGATCAGCTTAAAATAGGTAAGACCAGCTTGATAAGGCTAATAGACCTCCTTAAAACAGCTATGACCAGCTTGGCAAGGCTAAGAGACCAGCTAGAAACAGCTACGACCATCTTGGCAAAGCTAGGAAACAAGCTTTAAACAGCTAAGACCAGCCTGGAAAGGTTAGTAAACCAGCTTAAAACACCTAAAGCCAGCATGGCAAGGCTAGGAAACCAGCTTAAAACACCTAAAGCCAGCATGGCAAGGGTAGGAGACCATCTTGAAACAGCTAAGACCCGCTTGTCAAAGCTAGGAAACCAGCTTGAAACAGCTAAGGCCAGCTTGGCAAGGCTAGGAAACCAGCTTAAAACAGCTAGACCAGCTTGGCAAAGGTGGTGGACCAACTTATAAAAGCTAAGATCAGGCTGATAGACAGACTAAACCAGCTAAGACCAGCTCATATTGTATTTTTTAACTTCATATATCATGTCAAACTGTGACAAATAGCCATCACTTCTTTTGTGCGCCCTACCCTATGAACGTTTTCTCTTTTTCCCTCGATTTTTTTGACCCTTTGAATTTTGTGTCAAAACAAGAAGAGGCTACATGGAAACGGCAGCCCTGTGTAAATATTTATGATGTAACATCTCCATGTGAATAGACTTTCCCACTAGCCCATCCATCAAACCGCCACCTCCTCAAATCACCCCCTGGAACCCCGCAACACCCGGCCGCCACTCAGGCTGCAGGAAGCCAAGACAGGAGCATCGCGTTCCCCTTGTGCTCAAAGTAATTGTTTTTCTTTTGAAGCAGGGCCTCCAGGCTGCCACATCTTTTGAGACTGCCATCCCTTGCCTTTCACTAGCCTCAAAACTTCAAAGCCCTTGGCCTTTTGTCTCAATAGTACATCCACTGGCCCCCAAAATGGTGCAACAGGGAAATGTGATGTAGGTCAAATTTCAGCAGTTGCGCTTGTAAAAAGTGAAATTTCTTAGTATGTCAACGGAAGGCCTTGGTTACCTCTCATGCTGTTTAGCTCTTTGCAGTTCTACAATTAATACTTTTTATCTGGTAAATCTGACTCTATTGTCTTTGGCAAGTAAGTAAAACATCAACAAAATGCATGGCTTAAATGGGTAGTTTAACAAAAAATTAAGATTCTGTTGATCAAACCTCTATGATCTTCTCTTCTTGCTATGGAACACAAAAGGAAATGTTCGGCAGAATGAAAGCCTCAGTCCTGAATGAAAGCCTCACTTTAATTGTAGGGAAAAAAGATGCAATGAAGTGAACTTTAAGAAACTAACATACTGCCTAACACCTCTTTGTGTGCTCCAAGGAAGGAAGTCACATGGACTCCATTTGTTTTTTCATCATGCTAAATTATTCTGATAATTATACGTAATCCCAAAGCAACATTATGGTTCCTTATGAAAGCATCATGTACATGTTATGTATTCATGCTTAAACAATCATAGGCTTTCATGAAACAAAGTCTCATTACTTAGAGTGCTCAGCAATGACAGCAGGCTAACGCAGCATGTGTACATCTAAATTAGCAAACACTCTTGAACCTGGGAACTGTTATAATTAGAGCAAGATACATTGGAACCAATGTATTGTCTGAAAATGTCCTAGGAATTTAAAGCTTTGCAAATCCTTATGTCAACCATGCATTGAAAACCAGAACAAGCACAAAAAGATATAGTGACCGCAAGCATCTTTGTGCAGGAATTAATCTATTGCATATGGGCCTGGTGAGACAGGTGTGGTTTAAGTTTTTGTGTCTTGCCGGACATGGAGGATTACTGCCTTTCTTGCTTTAAGTAATTTCTCTCTACACTGGGTGGGAAATTAGGTATTGCAGCGTATCTCAATGGAGCAACGTTACAGTGCCTATTCATGCCTTTTTTATCAGAACAGACGGTTGCTAAGATGTAATTATTGTCGTCTCTGCCTGAAAGACTGTTCTGAGGACTGAAAAGGTAATATGGATTATCACAATAGTTGTACAGCTCAATACTGCTATCTAACTTTATCCACTTATCTGCAATGATGGAAATCCTTTGTGTTGTGTAGCGGTGTAGCATCATTCGAAATAATAAAGGCCATTGTCTCTCTGTTGAAGAGAAGGGATTGTCTTTTTAATTTCACCACTGTTTTATTATTGTTAATATTAAAGCTCTGACTGCTCAGTGCAGAAGAAATTGAGATATTGGACTGAAAACATGCGTAGAAAAAACAAGCCAGAGAAAGATGCGGAATGTGGCATAGAAATTTAGGGGCAGATTCAATTTTGGACACTATTACTATTGTGGCACTGTTTACGCTTGGTATATACACCCATCTAGGGCAATCCGATCATAAGTAGTGTGGTAAAACAGATCATAATTTGCACCTGGTTGAGGGGTGAGTCAATGATTTCATGACATCACAAAAGGCGTTTGTGACGTAGTGTTGATTATCAGAAAATTAATATTACAAATTGAGGTTACAGTTAGGCACTTACAAGAGAAGTGAATTGGATCCATTTTTGGAGGGTTTATTGTCAGAAATGTGAAGTCTATAATTTTGTAAAAGCAAACATCAATTCTTCTGTTAATTTTTTTTTTAAATATTAGTTGGAATATTAGTTGGAAAATTGGATGTAACTTTACAAAGAAAAGTTTAGCAAGCGATTTTATCACAACAAAATCATATTAATATTGGCCCCCTTTACTTCCATTGTAAGTACCTTACTCTGTAACAGCTTTTTTTTTTATAAAGAAAAGGAGGAACAAGTCGAAACAGTGGCATAATTTACTGGCTCCAGTGCAAAGCACCTGTACCCCACTCATTGTAAAGTTGAGCATTTTTGACTTCCTGAGGGGGTTCCCTTTATTTACACTAGTGAGTTGAAATACATTTTTTTGGTAATCAACATTGTGGCAAAAATGCTGCCAATTAAGCTTAAAGGGATAGTTCACCCAAATATGAAAATTCTCTCATAATTTACTCACCCTTATGCCATCCCATATGCGTAAGTCTTTCTTTCTCCTACAGAACACAAATTAAGGTTTTTAGAAGAATATTTCAGCACTGTTGGTCCATTCAATGCAAGTGAATAGTGGCCAGGCCTTTGAAGCTCCAAAAAGTTGACAAATCCAACATTAAAGTAATCCATACGACTTCAGTGGTTTAATCAATCAATGTCTTTTGGGTGACAACAGACCAAAATATAACTCCTTTTTCAATAGACATCTTGCCATCGCAGTCTCTAGGCACGATCTCAACTTCAAGCTTGATGCATGCGCAGAGCACTAGATGGCGCTATGCACCTTTTTCCACTTTTGAAAAAGTGTTCCACTTTTCGACTGTTTTCAATTTCTGGTCTCCAATTATTTCACACGCATCCGTGTATACTCTAGTGGGTAATGTAATGTTTTAGGTTTTACATTTGTAAAAATGGTCTCAAGACCAGAAACAATAACAGGCATTTAGTTTCATAATGGTGCCGCCCAGTGGTTGCTCAGGGAAACTGTGGATCGTAAGTGTAATCGAGATTGAAATCATGATCGCCAAGGAGACTTCTGTCAAGATGTACAGTGCAAAATTTTACATTTTGGTCTGTTCTTACCCACAACCCAACTGAATCATGTCAGAAGACAGATTTAACCATTGGAGTTTGATGGATTATGTTTATGACTGACTGACTTGATCTTCTTTTTGGAGCTTCGAAGGCCTGGCCACCATTCACTTGCATTGTGTTGAACTATAGAGCTGAAATATACTTCTAAAAATCTTTGATTATGTTCAGCAGACGAAAGGAAGTCATGCACATCTTAGATGGCATGAGGGTGACTTAATGATGAGAGAATTTTCATATTTGGGTGAATTAACCCTTTACCTTGAAACTTGAAAATTACTTCAATGCGCCAGTTTTGTTATTGCTTGTTGATAAAGCACAAAATAGTCCAAAAAAATGGCAAAAAAAAATGTCCCTTTAAAGTTTCAAGAGGAATGTTTATTATTTTAGTCAAGCCCTTATATTAGGTAACTTTGCATATGTAAAAAGTTTAAATTGTTTTAAAATGTTGTGATCAGATGGTTCTTTTCTTTTAAAACAGTTTAAAACCATTGTTTTAATGCAATGGTTGATTGACAGGTTAGTTGACGGTCTGTCACTGTTGTCCAGGATGCATGAGGATTCAGTTTGGTTTAAACTAAAAGAGCAAAGTTATCGCATTCATTTATTCATTTTGTACTGCGTTTACATTTGTATTTATCGCTGTCCACTTGTGATCAGATTGCTCAAAATGTATGTTAATAGCAGGTGTAAAAAGGGTCACTACAAAGACAGATTAATTGTATAGTTCTCTTGTCATTATTGTGGTGGTAAGAGGAATAATATAGTTTTCGGAAAAAAAAGAGCTGCTCTGTTATCTTTATCTTTCTTGTGTGTGTATGCATTTGTGCGACACAAGGACAACTGGTGCTTTGAAGAGCATATATAGAATAGACGGCACTCTTTTTTTACCTCTTTCTCACATATTTTGAGTGGCTCTTCTCTCCTGGTAGATCTATTGAAGCTTTCAATACCTTTCTCTCCTTCTGCGTCCCTGCTCCTTTCTCAGTGAGCAGGAGGGTTTTACTTTACCCCTTTGTCATCCTAATTGATTGCATTAACCTTTTGAGTATTGAATTTCCCCTGCATCACACAGAGCACAATGTGGAATATTATCATAATCTCTCCTAGTAATGGACACAGGGCAATCAACGACGCTTTAGGAAAAGTACATCTTTGAAAGATGGAATGGCATATTATTTTCAATCAAAAGGCTAACTTGAACTGGCAGGCTTTAAGAAACTTTGACACTCTTGTGAAGGGGTTATGTCTTTTAATTTGTCCTACAGTTGACACTTGGAACTGTGCAGCCTTTAAAACATAAGCCTGGTCATCTCAACTAAAGCATTTTTCCTTACAATCACTTTTAAGTTGATTATAATTATATATATCGGTATGTATGAAGAAATATATATATATTTTTTTTATATATTTAAAAAATTGTGCACAAGTTAATTACATCATGATGGCTCGTTTTTTGGCTTTTCAATCTTCAATTAATATACTGTATATCAATATGTATTTTTATATAAATGTTTATACCCAGACATACTTACATGTATTAAAGTAAAGACAGTTGCAAGCTGCTGTGCAATTTTACCCAAAAACAATGTTCAATAAATAGTTATTAATAAATAAATATTTCAATAAAACATATATTGATAACATATATTAAGAATCAGATTAAATTCTTCAACCAAGTAAAATTAGCCTAATGTGGGAGTGGGGGTGGCACAGTGGGCTAAAGCACGTAACTGTTAATCAGAAGGTTACAGGTTCGATCCCCACAGCCACCACCATTGTGTCCTAGAGCAAGGCACTCAATTTCAGGTTGCTCCGGGGGGATTGTCCCTGTAATAAGTGCACTGTAAGTCGCTTTGAATAAAAGCGTCTGCCAAATGCATAAATTCTAAAATTCTAAATTCTATAAGCAGCTTATCGGCGAGTAATGTAGCAACTTAGAAAGTTCACTTTTGTGTTAAATTAGCACAATTTTTCAGTGGTTATAAGGTTGAATATCACAAAACCTGTCAATAAAGTTTCCATGTAAATTATTTATATTTTTTTTTAAAAACTATTTTTTTATCATATTTTATTATATTACAATTTTTACATTGTGAAATTATTATTTTGTGAAATTGTGAAATAACTATTTTTCTTCTTTTCACCATTGATTAAATGTCCTACCTCCTCGCATTCACAAGCTGTTCGTGCAGTACATCCAATATTACCTGTTTAAGTAATAAAAGCTTTAATCTGATTAAATGTTTTGGCTCTAACTTTCAGTCTAAAGTACCGTCACAGCAGGCTTGTTTTGAATAGAAATTCTTCCATATAAGTTGTAAAGTCAAAACAATGTAAGAAAACATACTATTCCATGTGTACAATGCATGACCTAATACATAGAAATGTACTGTATGCTTTAGGTGTGTAATCATTGGTGCGTTATTATAATAAGGATCTTCCTGTGTTGAAAAAGCGGCAGTGGATGTCTGTTGATATGATAATTTGTGTTTGTGTTGGTGTGGGCGTACGGTCTGGCCACCCGCTCACCTGAAAAGACCCCTGCAGTGTTTTTCTCTTAGTGCTAGTTTGAAGTCCTAGAGGTCAGGAGGTACTGGCTTTAAAGACAAGATTAGCCCTTGGTTTACTTTACAATTGCCAGGCCGCATGGCTTTAATCCCCTTACCGTCTTTTACGCTGACCTGTCAGTGTTTAGAGGGATGTGTAAGTTCATTTTCTGGTAGATATCCTCCACGAGGTGCTCAAACATGCACATGTACATCATCATACCAGTGACTTGGACAAAGGGGATATTTAAAAGGGGTAGTTCACTCAAAAATGAAAATTCTGCAACATTTACTCAATCTTACATGGTTTGGAACCATTATGATTTTCTCTGGGTTTTTTTATGTTGTTTGTTGTTGAACTCAAAATATGATTTTATGCTATTTTCCATAATGATGAATGGTGACAGAGGTTTTCAAGCTCCAGAAATAGCAAAAAAGCCCCCTAAATGCATAATAAAAGTAATCTATATGACTTGTATACTATATTCCAAGTCTTTAGATGCCATATGATTGCTTTGTGTGAGGAACAGACCTTATTTCAAGTCGATATTCACTGATAATCTTCCCTTCTGTCACAGATCTCAAATCTCATTCATGTTGCTCACTGTTCTTTTGTCATTTTTGGATAAAATTACATTTCCCAGATCACCATTCCACTGCATAGAAAAGAGCAGAGCGAACATTCTACTAAACTTCTCGATGTGTGTGATTGATGACATAATTTTTATTTTGGGATGAACAGTTCCTTTAATTTGACTGAATGTTTGATTATTTTCATAATTCATCACCACTGTATACTGTATATTACTGTATATTCGATACTCCCTCAATATGATGACCTTACATGAATGTCCTTAAACATCTCTGAACAAAGCTTCACCTCACATCACACTCATCAATTCATGTCAAATAGGGACACAAATGCTATGGAAAGGTACAATATTAGTACTGCATAATGCTAGGCTGATGCTTTTGATTAAAATGGATAAAAGTCTATGCTTTGTCATGCCCCCGCAATGGAAGAATGATAACATAAAAAAAAAAACATCCTTTCAACAAAAACACAGCTTCTATTAGTGATGGGGCATGGCTTGTTGAATTTCAGCATCCTAACAAAAGGCCACGTTTGTGTATGAAGCTGCTCTGCTCGCAGCCACCTGGCTTCTCTCTCACTCTCTTTTGTATTTCAGGATTTATTCAACAAAACCCTGAAAACTAGAGTGCTGGAAAAAGCTAAACTGACTTTTCAGGTTTTAATGGGAGAGTAAACAGTGGTACAAAGCATAAAATTAATTGATTGTTTAGCAACAAGGAGTCTGTGTTATCGTGTTTCCATGGTAATGTAAAATTATTATCTGGTTGCTTAGATGAATTGAAGCAAAACAGCCTTTAATTCATACCAACTCTATTATGATATTTTTTTTTTTAAATAGATAAAAAAATCAATTGAAAGATACCCTTATTGTCAGGCAGAGCAGACTTATGATCAATAATCATTGTAAACAGGGATACTGTGGCTTGAATTGATGGATTCAGGTTTGACATGCAATGATATCGAATACTTGTATTTATAGAACAAATGCTCCAGTGATGAACAGTGGTGCCAATATCTTAATTCTAGGCCGTGATAGATCGCAGGGGCCATTTCACATTAGTTACATGCTACTGTACATAAACTGCAAAACAAAATGGAGGTTTTAAGTGAACAATTAGTCAAGGTCAATTAATAAGATGAAAACACTACACTGTGACTCATCTTACTCCTGGGTCCACCATCACTGATGTCCATTTAATGAGGGTCCGGTCCATTCACTGATTTCATACATGATCATGTGATACACCCGCCACAATACAGTAGAGTTTCACACAAATGTTCAATATAAGGCACAGGAAAAGTTTTTTCCCTCAGGCTAAGGAGGCTTTGGAATAATATACTGATTTTTCTCTTATGGAAAGAAATTGGTACTTTTATTCACCAAAGTGGTATCAATTGATCACAATGTATAGTCAGGACATTAATAATGTAAAATATGTGGGGCCTGGGTAGCTCAGCGAGTAAATATGCTGACTACCACCCCTGGAGTCGTGAGTTCGAATCCAGGGCATGCTGAGTAATTCCAGCCAGGTCTCCTAAGCAAACAAATTGGCCCAGTTACTAGGGAGGGTAGAGTCACATTGCTCTCAGTGGGCTGCGTGGTTATGCGTGGATGTTGCGGAGAATGGCGTGAAGCCTCCACACGCACTAGGTCTCCGTGGTAACGCGCACAACAAGCCACGTGATAAGATGCGCGGATTGACAGTCTCAGACGGGGAGGCAATTGAGATTCATCCTCACTATGCCACCACGAGGATTTAGAGTGCATTGGGAATTGGGCATTCCAAACTGGGAGAAAAGGGGAGAAAAAATTACTATTACAATTTGAATTTTTTTTTTTTCAGAACTTCTTAAACTACTTCAAAGAGTTCTCATCAAAAAATCCTCAACGTGCAGCAATGACAGCTTTGCAGATCCTTGACATTCTAGCTGTCAGTTTGTCCAGATACTCGGGTGATATTTCATCCCACACTTCCTGTAGCACTTGCCATAGATGTGGCTGTCTTGCGGGCACTTCTTACAGTCTAGCTGATCCCACAAAATCTCAATGGGGTTAAGATCCATAACACTCTTTTCCAATGAACTGTTGTCCAATGTCTGTGTTTCTTTGCCCACTCTAACATTTTCTATTTGTTTTTCTGTTTCAAAAGTGTCTTTTTCTTTGCAATTCTCAAAAACAAACACAATGTTAAGCTTCATTTAATGAACCAAATAGCTTTAATCTGAGTTTGATGTAATGTAAATTGATTTTCTAGTACCAAATTAGTAATTTAGCAGGATTACTCAAGGTTTTGGAGTGATGGCAGATGGAAATGTGGTCTGTCTAGATTTGATAAAAAATGACTATTTTCAAATAGTGATGGTGCTGTTTTTTACATCAGTAATGTCCTGACTATACTTTGTAATCAGTTGAATGCCACTTTGGTGAATTAAATTACCAATTTCCTTCCAAAACAGCAAAATTTGATTATTTGTCCACCAGTGTAAATATTTTGTCTTAATTCTATATATACTAGATATATTATCTGTTCACTTTTTATTTTCATTCTATTTTTTTTTTTTATTATTATCTCTGTCTTGTTGTTGTATTGTTTGTGCTCTGGAAGCTTCTGTCACCAAGACAAATTCCTAGTATGTGTAAGCATACTTTTCAGTAAAGCTAATTCCGATTCTGAATATATTGCAGTTGCACAGATCAAGGTCACCCAGTCGATCCGGAGTTATTTTTAAACTCTGACAGTGAAAATCCAGTCTGGGTGTCAATCCTACATTCAGTAGATTTGTTTCCTTTTTTTGTAATCATAGCGAAGCATGCTGTTCATACTACTCATTGTGTTCTCTTTGGGTTGGTCCGTCAGTGCACACACAAACTCTCACAATTGTGGTGGATTTACAAAAAAAAAAAAAAAAAAAAAAAAAAAATCATTAGCCTATTTTCAAGGTTTATCCAATTCAATTGAATAAACTAAATAAAATGTATAAATCTTACAAAATGCAAGTTTTATTAATGACATTTTCTTCAAGACTATTCAATTAAATTAGATGGAAATTTGTTATTCAGTTGAAATGCATAAATCTTAAAAATAGGCAAAAATATTTTTTTGAGTGTATAAAGGGGAACAAGCCAGAGAAAAATGAAACATTGAGAAGTTTTGGAGGTCTGGGAGTAAGTACATTAGAGGAACCTATTCATTATTCCAGTCTTTGCTGGCTGACAGGCTCCTTCTACATTAATATCAATTATCTTTTGATAAATTGCACAAAACGGTCTGCACTGCATCGGTTTTCATATATTTTAACTACACTGTCAAAGCTACTCTAGCAGCAGGGAAGATCTGTCATTTTATGATCTTAAACCATCTCAATCCCTGACTTAAAGCCAGCTTAAGTTGTGTTTTGGATGCTATTCCCGACATTACAAAATATGTTTCTTTCTCAGTATTTCTGTCTTGTTTTCCAGTAAAAAGTATCTTAATACCCTTAAAACAAGATGCATTTGCTTGACAATCAAAATGATGTACGATATAAAGTCATGTTTTCAGAAAACTCTAGCCAATTTAGAGAGTTTTATGTTTAAACAAGAAAAAAAAACACGATTTGTCGATGGGATAGGAAAGATAATTCAAAGGGAAAACAAGTTTATTTTTCTTAACCCCAAAATTTTTAAACTTAATAGGATTAAGGCTGAGACATTCTCTTCACAAGTACATGATTGCAGACACTTATAACTATGCAAGCTTGATGTCGTGTGTTGCTGAGTTGCAAAATGTGCCAGACCGCAATTCATCACACAATAAATGTACGTGTTGCATTCTCAAATTAGCACTATAGCAGACGTTAGTGTGAACTGTTTGTTTTCACAGTAGGTTTTCTTTTTTAAGTGAACAACTGTATTGGCGAAGCAATATATTTATAGCAAATAATAACAAATCAAGTTTAATTGACCTAGACTTTTGACGGTGACTCTGTCATCCACTTGAGCACTGAGGTTTCTTACTTCCACGGTAATGCGAGAACACGTTAAGCATGGACCACACGTTGGCAATATGGTGGCCAAGCACTCACATCTGCGTTTGCATACTTGCGTAAAATATATTTCTGGCCTTTCGCTTAAAACTAGAAAAAAAATATTGCCAATGGGAGAAGAAACTGGTCACTCCTTTTCTTTGAAAAAAAAACCCCGGCAAAACTCTGAGGCACTTACAATGGAAGTGAATGGGGACCATTTTTAGGGTGTTTAAAGGCAGAAATGTGAATCTTATAATTTTATAAGTCTTCTGTTAAAATGTATAATTTGAGCTATAAAGTTGTTTAAATTGTCATTTTTACAGTTGTTTTATGGTTTGTTGACATTACATAGTCATGGCAACAAAGTTATAAAATTGGATATAACTTTACACAAAATCCCCCCCCCCCCATTCACGTCCATTGTAAGTGTAACCCACATTTTTGCCTTTGTTTTTTATTTTTGTTTATTTATTTATTTTTTTAAAAAAAGGAGAAAAGTAGGGACAGGTCAAATATATATGAATATGATGTCACAAATGCTATCGGTTGAGCTTAACTTGTATTGAACCCGGAATATTCCTATAAGTAATATTCTCTGAAAAAAAGATTTATTATCAATGTATTATCTTATTATTAAATGTATTGTGTATTAAGGATGTTTTGATATTTTTACTGGAAAACAAAGCAAAAATACAGATTAAGAAAACATTTTTTTGCAGTAAATATGTTGCTAAATTTTTAATTTCTGTGAGAAGCATGACTATGCTGGCATGCCAGCTAGACCAGCACCAAACCAGCACTTACCACAAACAAGCAAAGACTGGCAAGGAAATTCATCAGGTGGGATCATCTTCAGATTAGGTGTTTGAGGTCAGAGCTGTCATTTTCAACATTTATTTGAACAACTGACAAAAAGTTCATATTCCCTGCCTTTGCCCAAACCAGCTATCAGGTATTTCAGTCTTAAAATCTTCACTTGTGTCTCAGACTCTCTTGGGTTATTTTTGAGACAGCAGTAGGCAAATAAACCTATTCGCACATTTCTCACACTTTGTAAATTCAGGCATATTACACATGCTGGCAGTTGTTTGAGTAGATCCACCCTCAAACATTTTATGACCTTATTGCCTTTGTTTAAACAAAACAGTCTCTTCATCTTTCTTTCTATCTTTCATTCTACTCCCCCCTCACTCTCTTTGTCTCTATCATCCTCTCTCTAGGTCTTATTCAGAGACTGATATAGAAACAATCGTTATTGATCTAATTTGGTTACCGCATGCTATTTTCAACAGTTCCATCGAAAACTCCCGTCCTACCCCCCACCGTTCTACCCCTGTTTGACTGACCTACATGGCGGTCACATGGCCTGATTGCCTAGCCTGGCATTTTATGGAAAAACTGTGGGTGAAAAAAAGCCACAGGGTTTTAAGTGTTATCCTTGTCCATCCTCCTGAGAAGTCTGGTGTTGAAAGAGGCACCATTGTCTCAAGTCAGGGCAATTTTGGAACATCCATGACAGCTTTAGTTCCACCCTTGACCTCCATCACAATTTGATTTGATTTGCTCGGTGCTACCATCAGTGTTTGTCATGGTAAACCCCCCATACAATAGCTTAATGAGCATATTTTTCTGTCCTGTTTTGAATTTTTTTTTAAGTATTAGAGGGAAAGATCTAAGGGCTCATTCCTCTTTTAAAAGCCGGCTGCAGGTGGAATTGGGGAAGGTGGAATTGGGGAAGGGACATTCTCATTTATAGAGCTTTTGATTGGACAAAACTATCTTTGTTTTTGCAAATTATATTACTTGATAGAAGCTAGCCAAATTAAGCAGATGCTAACATGGACAGGTTGTGTGGCATGCCCTTAACCTAAAAGAACATGAGTAAAACTAAACAATGTAAAAGAATATACGACCTAGACTGCATTCAATGCTGGTTACAGGTTTGGTATTGTTGTCGTGATGACCAATGGAAAATCTAGGTCCTGAAGCAAATTCTCTTGCAAACCATAAACATATAGCTGGCTTCAAAGCTAACAGATGTGGACTAAAATCCATTAAACTCAAATTTGGATTTCCTGGGGGGGTTTTAGCCATCTAGTTCTGCATATTGGTTGTATGTAGTTCTTTCAGCCTGGTCTATCAGCACCAAGCCAGTCATGTTTCGAAGCGCTGAAGACTTTGTTTTCGTGACCGAGTCCCCTTCACACTGTCGTCTGCCTGTAAATTTTCTGCTGCCCTTGCTGTTCAGCCAATTACACCAGAAGAGCTTTAGCGATTTTTTTTTTCTCTCCCCCTCTCTTGACGGCATTTATATTTTTATTTATTTTACAGATGAATGCAAAGCATCTCTGAAGGTTAAAAAAATGCTGAATTTCACTATGCCAATAATTTCAACTTTTTTTCTGCTCTTTAGCTCACAGTAGTGCTGATCAATAGATGTCAGCTGTGCCTGCTAGGTTCAACAAGCATTTGTGTAGCATAAATCAACTCTATCACTCTTTCATTTTTGTGTGTGACACATTTAGGTTAATCTTGTCTCTTTAAAGAAGAAAATAAGTAATTCTATTAGCTTGCCTGTGCCACAAAATCTGAAAACCACTAACATGCTGACTAAGTTTGCAAAAAAGGTGAATAGGACTCCAAATGATTTCTGAGACTTGTAGAATTGGTTAAAACTGAAGTCTGTAATTTCTAAACTCACCAAACAAAATTAAATATTTTACTAAATAATATAAAAGATTTGGTAATCTTTTATATATTACACACCATTGTTTAACAAGTTTGTTGAGGTTGGAATCCTCAAAGAAATGTTTTTAACTGCGTTACAGTCAACCTACAAATTGCATACATTTAGTTGTCTCTACATATTATGCTGGTATATGAGGAAGTATTTTAACTTGCACTTCAGCTTTAACATGACTCCTTGGTCAGAGTGAAAGGCTTGGATTGCTTGTTGTTGGTCGACATAAACATATTAAGGGAGGGAAAGAGTAGCGCTGGTCTATGCTGCATGGCAGAGTGAGAGACTTCCTGCTTTCCACCTTTACTGAGCTCAGAGATATCTGATAATCAGCTCTGGCCCTTTCTATCTGTCTCATTCACATACTGTAGTTGCTGTGTATAACTTCTTTAAAAGCCTTATTTTTTTTTTTTATGTGAGCTGCCATGTCGACACAGTTTTAAAGTCTCAATTCCTCCTGAAAACTTCTATTTGTAGATTGTATTAGATTTGAATAGAATCTGGACTTCCTTGTTAAAGGACTGCAATCTTGTTTTTCTCTCTTCTCTTTGGATCCCTTATATATAGCCACTGTTAATAATTATGTTGTTAGCAACACGATATCAAAATTGACCCTATTTACTAACTTAATACATGTTCCTGTTCTTATTGTAAACGTATTATGCTTGTTATGCTTTATTATTGATTCATGCATGTTGTTCCGAAGAGATGAGGAAAAATGGCTTTTTAATATTTCATTCAATTATAACAACTCTGCATCTGAAACAACTTTTTCTGCTGGTGTCACCAGGAAGGATGTCACATTATAGAGATAAAATAGATTGCGAGTGCCATTTCATTTGAAATGTTTGTAATCATTGTATTCCCTAAAATAACTTTCTAAGGAGTCAGTAACGACAGATACATTCTGAGAGATTATTTGAGATAGCATTGTATTATATACCACTTAAACATTAAGAGATGACCTGACAGAGAAGTTGCTCAGTGCCTTTGGGAATAGTATGATAGATAACATGCATTAAAATTGCCCCGAGAGACTTTCTTTTAAAGAAAGTAAACTGAAACCTCTGATTAAGAAATCTGAAAATGATAGTGGGCTACATTAGTCAAATGAAAGGGGAGTTCTCTAAAGTTCTCTAAAGTTTGGTTAGGAAAGGTAAGAGCCTGATTTGGAAAGTAAACAAAATAATTACCTTGTTGCATCCTTAAAGATTTATGCTACATTTTAAATTATTATTTTGTATTTGTCTCCATATTAGAGAAAAAAATTGTTAGCACAGTGGTGAATTTTTAATCATCACAGAGGATGTAGCCATGCAAACTAAGGGGAAGAATAGGGCATAAAATGAGTGAAAAGTATGGCGTAGAATGCTTTGCTAGCTTGCTAACTTTGGACTACACCAGCCTTCACAGGTTGCGGGTTAGTTGCACCGGAGCTATCTCAGGTCGCTCTGTACACACTCGCTGAGGTCTGGACTGGGTACCGAGAGAGCTCCACACCATCTGCATTTTGCTGTTAACGCGCCTTCACATCCGTGGGCGGATTAGCGGAAAATCCCCCGTTTTTTTTCAACCAGTTGACAAATATCAGATTTGCCTCTAAAAATTAGCTCCATCCATATCTCACACCATATGACACACAAAAAAGATTATGTGTAATACCCAGGCAGCTTGAGTGTGGAAAAAAGCAGATTAAAGTTTCAGTTTAGTAATATTTACTGAGCCTCTTCTATTGGATCCCAGCTCTGCATGAAGGCAGAATCTTCTAGAAGCCGCGCTCCCCCACACCCACTCTCTTCAGACAGCGATGTTTGTCTAGCAACAATTAATGCCAATATTTATCTAATTCATCATCGCCCAATCCAGTGCCTGAAGGTTGTCTTTTTAGGATATGGCTTTTAAACAAACACAGGGAGCAGTTAAAATGCGTTAAGTGAATAAAGGCAGCAGGTGTCTTTTCAAACTCAGCTTTGTAGTCCTCCCAGGCTGCTGTGCTGTTGTTTTAGCCGCCCATTGGTGTGGAGTTGGGGGTGGCTGGGAAACGGGCCTAGTAGGTGACCTGAGACCCCTTTACTGTCCCATTGTGAGCACTTTTGTAGAAAGGTGCTGGCAGCGTTTGATGTCACTTTAAAAGAGTTAGTCCTTTGCAGTCTGGTTGGAGTCTTACGCTATGGTTTAATATGCTATGACAGAAAACCCATTCAGCCAACAATCAACTCAGGTTCTTTGTTTATAAATATGTGTTACGATATACAGAGTTTTCGTTGGGTAAACATAATTTAAACGCTGCATTTCACATCACCTAGAAAAACAGTCTTTATCATATTCTCGCAAAAAGAATTACCGCAGAGAAACAAATTGATGCCCAATGAGGCAAGTTACAAGGATATTGGTTGTGCATGCTTGATTGAACCCCCACAGCTGTCATCGTTAGTAGGTATTGAGATTTTCAGAGTATGAGCTTTTTTGTTAAGCATTTATTCAGTCAATAAGAGTGTGTTCCAAATGCCTGATAGTGTCTGAGAAGTTGCCTTCACAGGGTATTTATCCTAAAACGTACCTAAAAATGGAAATTATGCTATCATTTATTAATTCTCATTTTGTTCCAAACCTGTATGACTTTCTTACTTCCGTGTAAGTTAAAAGGACTTAAATTTAAAAAGATTAAAATTATGGTAAATGGAGATATGAAGAAGCCTGTTAGTCTCAGTTAGTCTTCACTTTTATTGCATCTTTTTTCCATACAATGAAAGTGAATGGTGACTGAGGCTGTTATTCTGCCTAACATCTCCTTTTGTGTTCCACGGAAGGAAGAAAGTCATACAGGTTTGGAACAACATGAGGGTGAGTAGATGATTATTTTTTTATTTTTTTGGATGAACTATCCCTTTAAGTGAAAAACCTTTATTTCCATATTTAACATCAATGAATCGACTAAATATAGTGGTTTCGAGTATGACTAATTATATTTATTAAAATATTTTATATATATTTATGTATATTTTTGTAATTTCACATGAATGTATTATATACATTTGTATATATGAAAATATAATATATTTTTTTATTATATTTAAACCTTTATATGTTTACATATATATATATATATATATATATATATATATATATATATATATATATATATATATATATATATATGTAAACATATAAAGGTCTAAATATAAGAAAAAAAATATTATATTTTTATATGTATATAATGCCAGAAACCCCTAATCTGCCTGTCACAAGTGTTGTTTATGTTTGATGACATTTCAGGACATTCAAATGAACACATTTTGTCAAGTTAAGTAAACTATAACAGATATCCCCTGCTTAGTGTGTAGGGAGCAGTAAACACACCATAGGGACCCTTTGAATCGGAACGTAACTTGTGCTTCCTTTTGCCATTTAATTATCATATTTGTGATCATGGCGGGTAGGGTAGGGCTGGTAGGGCTGGGATCCACCTGCACACAGGATGCTGGCTCTGTACACTCTTCCTGGACCACCTCCATACCCAGAGGTTGACTCTTCAATGCAGGAGCCCATAAATGAAATTAAGGTGTCAATTAGTCAATTATGGCATAATAACTCGGAGGGCAGACGTTTAGAAGCAAAGCGTACCTCGGCTAAGTTCATTTCCTCTGGTCCAGGAGCCCATCGTTTGCTACACGTCACTCCCCAATCCGGAGCCACTGAATAAGACCTCCGCTTGGTTCATTTTATTTTCTGCTGCGTATCTTTGTTGATCAACAATTTCCTCTCCTGGTTTTATTTCAAATTCACTTGATTTATTTATGTACATTTCACTCCCCCAATGCAGGGATGTACGTTTTTCTTCCCCATTTTGGCATTAGAGACTTTTATAAATTAGTAATTAAAATCTTTGATAGGCTTTTGAAATTGCATCTAATTGAATTTAATGGGGAGATGAATTTCAATTTTATTTGATTACCGGGACCCCTGGCATAGGTATTTATGGAAAAAAACGCTACAAAAATATGCTGTGTGGGCTAAGATGGCATAATAAAATTAGAGGTAATCAGATTTCTCTGTCGTGAATTTCGCTCTAATTTCACTATAATTTTCCATTTAGATAGCTGGTTTACAAATATTTGCTCATCTGCGATGGGAGAAGCTATCTGTCTAAAATGATTATGGCCAGGGCCTTCAGAAATGTGCCCCATTTTCTCTCCCGTTCCCTTTTAAAACCAGATTGCAAGAGACCAAAATTAGGAAGATTACATTATGACTGTCTGCATCCAGGAGAGATACTAAACTATAATGATGCGACGCAGGGGATGAAAGCAGTGATGAGAATTCATTTTTTTTACTTTTTAGTAATGTTTTTTAAGTGAGGTGAAATGAGCAACTTTTTTGCAGTGTGTTTATTGGAACGTGAATTTTCATGAATATGTGTCATTTGTGTGCAAAACGATGATAGCCTAATTTAATAAAGATATGTTTATTATGAAGATCACTGCCACCAGTCACCGTAGCATGGGCCAATTAGTTTATGATAAGTAACTTATGACCGCTCCTTTTGGAGATACACTTACATTTTTGTATGCAGTCCATTCACCCCTGCAAAAAATAAATATATAATGCAATCCAAATAGACGTGAGGGGGAATAATATCCAACATCACAGACTCACTAGAACAATACAAGGGCAAACGCTTTCTCAGGCCTTCTTTTTAAGGCGCCGCACTACACTCCAGTTTGTCATATTCAATTTCCTGTCAGTTTCACAATTGAGATTTGAGAAAAACTGCTAAGGATAAAAAAAAAAGCTGCTCAGCACCATTTTAAATGGTGAAACAATCTCTGTGGGAAAGCTTATTTTTCAGTCCGGTGAGTTGATGATGCTCCCTCTTCTGTCTTTTTTATTTGATTTTCTTATTCATGCCCTCCTCCTCTCTCTGCTTTTCAGCGATACCTCACAGTTGTCCACTCAGTCTGCACTGTCCCACTGACTGAGACAGCAAGAGGGTTCAAACACAATCTAACTCTCGGCAAAGGTCAGTTTTCTCACTCCACATGGCCCCGGGCCCTGAGCACAAAAGCCCCTCAATTCACATCTTTCAACTGGGCGCTGGCTTTTGTCCCGGCAGATCGAGGTGCTTGGAGTGGGCAGCCATCAGACCAGCCCCTCCTGGAGTGCGCGGTCAGGGGGCGCTAAACGTCTGGCCCCTGCATCTCTTTGACAGATGCAGCCCTGCCATGTCACAGCCCCCCCTCCCTGCCCGCCCCCATGCCCTGAGCATACCGTCATAATGGGCCACATCAAACACCATTCAGCTCCTCTCATAGAAACACAAATGGCAGCGAAAAGAAAAATTATCTGCCGCAGCACATGGTACCCTACCGTGCAATACGTTGCACTTGCTCAGCTTTATCAAAACTCACTTATCGGTTTGACTGCACATCTCATTAGGGCGTTAGGGGACGTTCACACCGAACACATTCTTGCATCTGTCTGCGCTGCTTTTCTGTGTATCCGCCTATTTTTCAAAACACAGACGTGTTCCACAATACACAACGGATTTCAATTTCTGGTCTCCAGTGTTTTCACTCGCATGGGCTTGTGTTTTCATCGGATAACGAAATGTTTAGCATATTAAATTAGCAAAATTTGACAAATAAAAAAACAACAACACGTGGCTCCATCATGCCAATACTTTACAGAGTCACGATGACCTTCTTTTAAAAAGAAGCTGTGACTCGAGGTTAGTTACGTTGATATCATTTGCTACTTCAAGTTGTAATGACAGCCAACAACTGCACAAGTTGACCCTGAACTTATCTTTACTCCACTTTACACTTAAACTGTAAATTGCTCGTTTTGGTAGTTTCTGCATTGCTACAATGGAGTTTACAACCAGAAAACTGTCCAGCGGCAATTCGAATTATCCTGGTACTGCCCTGTGGATACATGCGCTAGACTGACGCTTTTGATCGCTGTGCTGAATCTGACTCAAGACTTTACGCGTTGTTATATTCATTGTGCTTATCTATCTTTTTTAGCAGAAGAGCGAGTTTGAAAGGCCCTTTTCTGGCTTGAACAGCAGTTGTGTGGTATTTTAGTGTTGCTTTACCAATTTACAAATGTTCTAAGGTGAATGTGGCGTTGTCTTGTTTTGTTGCCAAACTTTTGTAAAGTTGGCAAAGGACGATAGGTGTGGTGTGTTTGCTAATATTTTGCATGTTAAGGTTTTTCTCTGGAATGCCATAAAGATATTTGATGAGTTCAACTGGCTTGTCCCATCTGGATTATTGAGTTTAAGGTGGGAACATTTTGCCATTGTTGCATAATGACTCATCCGCATAATCACTAAATCAACAAAAACCTGTTTTTTGCCCACAAATGAGATGCAGCAGTTAGCAAACAGGAACTTTAGATTGACTCATTTCACAGCATTATGAGACATTACCCAGAATACGCATTTCCCTTTTTCCACTGGCCTTATTTCTCAGCTTTTTAGAAATTTAGCTAGTTTTGTTTTGGCCAAAACATAGCACTTGCTATGCAGTGTTGACCATAATGTCATTTGCAGCTCGAGTTGAAAATGGCAATATTTCTGAAAGTTGACCGTCTTTATTTTGGAAATATGTTGAAAATGTCCGGCTGCAATTTTTGCATGCCGCAGTGGAGGAAACTGCCAGGCAAATAAGGGCTTTGTCTAATAAAGTATTCATTGTCACCTGGTAACGGCTGCCGTTTATCTTTTTACCTGAAATTATAATGAAAACTGATACCTTATCAGAAAGACGAGCACATAGCACGCAGGCTAAGATGAATGACGAAGAGAAGGTGGGGAAAAGGGAGGGAGAAAGGGATCGGGGGATGGGGACACATAAGGTTTTTTTCCCTTCCTTGTAATATACAACCAACTGTTCTGAGGATAAGGTTACTTCACCATGTGAGCTCTTCAATATTGATGTCTCTCTCTGTCTGTCTCTTTGCATAAATATGACTCTTCTAATTAGTGAACTTTAATGAGAAAATAAGGGGATTTTTAGACATTTGAAAATTAAATTTGATACAATATACACCTTAGACATTAAAATAGTCATACAACATGTTAAAGAGTATACTTTACATTACAAATTGTACAGGTTTTATATATATATATATATATATATATATATATATATATATATATATATATATATATATATATATATAGTTCTTTTATATGACCACTCCCATTTTACACATGAAGTCACTGGTATTAATTTTTACAATATCCCACAACTTCCTGTTTTCGGTAAATAACACTCATAAAATGACCTGCGTTAGTCAAATATACAGTAAGGCAGCGAGGGTCTTTCCCACGGCATCAGATTCCCTGTGATAAACAAAAACAGGACACTTTGTTCAATTTAAAACAGCCGTGCTGTTATTTAAAAATCACATGCAAAAAATAAAATAAAAAATGAAAGAGTGATAAATCTAGTGAGCTTGATGCGTTTTCTGAGTCTTTGGTCCTCCCTCCCTCATAATTTTCATGGAATCATGGAAAGCTCCTCCCCTAGAGAGTTGAAAGGCTAGAAGAACCCAGAGATGGGAAGGCCGGCCCACTAAGGGGAGGAAAAAAGTGTGCTCAGGTTCCAGTTCTGCTGTAATTTCCTATCTGCCTATTCAGCCATCGCCAACTGCTTGGTGTGTGCGTGTACAAGAGCAGAACTAGAGACAGAGAGAGAGAGCGAGAGAGAGAGAGAGAGAGAGAGAGAGAGAGAGAGAGAGTCAAGAGGAGCGGGCAAGGAAGGGGCCGGCTCTATATTCTTTCACCTACCCCGTCAAACCACAGGAGGGAGGGGCCAAGCCAAGCTGCCAATCAAGCTCACTCGTGGCAGCCGGCGTTATCTCTGTTACAAACTATTGACAGATTACATGTCAAGGAGTTTAGTACATGATTGAGAGAAAAAAAAAGCTATTTTTATTGTTAAGTTCTTTTAGTTCTCCTTTCTCGTAGACCAGCTTACTTCTGATGATTTTCAAACAGAGTTGAGTAATATTATGAAAGTTACATGCTTGAGAGGATTTAACTCTGACTACCCTGAATATGGTAAGTGACCCTCCTCTCTAAAGCAGTATGTGTGTGCATGCCCATAAGTGAGTGTATTAATATAAAATATGTATGTGTTTGTTTATCAATGGTAAGTGGTTGTAAAGGAAAGTTGGTCCTGTGTTAACAGTTGTGTGTCGTTGTTTTGAGTTTACTGTACCTTTATTTATAGCTGAGTGACAAGCCCTGTGAAGGTGGCAGCATTTAATACGATCACTCGCTCCTTGAGCCCTGTTTTCTTTTCTTTTCTCACTATACTTATGCCTCTCAGGAGAGGAACAATTTAAGTAGACTACTTTCATTTTATACCTAGAAGTATCTAAGTTTATTTGCTCTATTATTTAGCCTTGGGATATCACTCTTACCTACAGGCATCCGGCGGTCTTTGAAGCACATATACTGTATCTTCTTTTATTAAAGTAGTCGTGTTTGTCTGAGAGAAAAAGAGAAAGGGCTGGGAATTTTTTTTTTTTCCCTACATTGATGTATCTTTATAGTGGCAAACATACATAAGCATGTAAAAATATCAGTGAAGTGACTGGTGTGGCCTAGGGGGTTGTTGCCAAGGGGACTGAGTAAACAAAATGCTGTAGTAACGTTGTTTTGGCATATGTAAGGGCACAGAACAAATTACATCCCTATCTCCCTATCCGCCGTTCCGCCGTTTACGGATAGTTTGAAGCACATGCAATTGATATCAGTCACTCTGTCCTGTTTTCTAATGTCATCACCTTATGAGTGCGCTATTAGATATGAATATGTCACAGATATTGTTATAAAATTAGAACTATTAAAATATGTTCCATAAACATTTTAACACCATTTTAACAGATCTGTTGTTCAAGTATCGCTAGTTTGTATTGTGTGATTTGGGGTTTGTGTCTCAGTTTGTTCTGAAAAGTTCCGATACATTTTTATTTATCAGTGGTTTTAGTTTACACCAGAATTATAGTGTTTTTTCGCACAGAGTTTGGTTTGTGTGGGTATCGATGGATTTTACTTGTTGTTTATGTAATTTGATTACTGTATGTAGTGTGACACACTGTATATTTACTGCAAGATTCACTTAAAAACTGACATTTTATTACGATTTATTATTATTATTATTATTATTATTATTATTATACAGTTATTACATTTTTAAAATGTCACTTTTTTTTTTTTTATACAGAACTTTAGGTCTGAATAGCTAATATCCATGATCTATTTGTTTTAGTTTGGAAATTAAGCACACACATACTGTACGGTGTACACAAGTTGGTTTTACACTAGTTGAAAGTTTTAATATTAAGCAATAATTCAACCACTGTTTTTTGGCAAAGTTTTTGAGCTGATGTCTTCAAGCACTGTCCTCAGGCAAGAACTTTGTTTCACTGTTGTTATTCTACTTCATTACTCGTGCTCATTGAACAGTTTTTGCTAAAAGACAAACGGCGAAATATTTATTAAAACAAAGTGAGAATAAATGTAGGTTTATCTCTTTAAAATGATGCACTTAAATTAGTGGGTTGAGATTAATTCTGCCATTTATATCAGAAAGATTTTAATGCAAAAGTTTCAAATGCTTTGTTTTAATTGTAATTGTGCAAGGACACACCCAAGATTTTAAAATGTGCCACTTTGCTGTGTGCCCTCTGTTCAGATGACCGGAGTTATTTTATTACTCCAGTAGCTTTTTTTCCGGTGCAAGCGAGAGCAGTTTTTAGCCTCTGTCCACTCTCAGCACCTTTACCACTCATCTGCAAAATAGGATCAAATGAGGAGGAAAAAAAAGCGAAGGTCTGCAGCCCTCAATAACCTTTATCACAATTTAGCAACAACTGAATCAATTTGATGTCTTAAGCAATAAAAAAGGCTGTTGCTGTCCTAATTCTGCAGCTCTTCGGATGACAGTAAATTTACATTTTTTAATTAAACTAGCTGGAATTTTTATGAGGGGGCCGGGCTATGCTAATGGGAGTGTTGTGTGTTGCAGATTAACAGAGTTTTGAAGAACGTTTGGATGGGGGGACATTACAGGGGGAAAGGTTGCTAGGCATCACATTTAACCTCTTTTATGCTTATTTTTCCTGAGGGAGCCCCAGCACGTTCGATCGCCGATAGAGGCGAGAGCTCTCCTTTTAGCAGGACATCTGTAGTGCATTTTCAACAGAATATGTAACTTAAGACAGGATCAAGATTTTTTATTTTTTTATTATTATTGGTTTTAATGTAATCAAATAAAATTACAAAAAAAAAAAAAAAAAAAGTTTCCTTACGGATTTATATCTACCCGATCTAAACCTTCAAAAAGGACCCTTTTTGGCGTAGCCTAATGCAGTCGTTAAACAGATGTTTTAGCTTACTTGACAAAAACTTTTTTTTATATTTTTATATTGACATGTCTATCACATACAGAGAAGATTGAGTTAGTTGCACTGGCCTGGCTCCTCCCATCTCCTCTCTCCTCCCCTCCTCTCCTCTCCTATCCTCTTCTCTCTCCTCTCCTTTCTTCTCCTCCCCTCTCCTCTCTCCTTTCCTCTCCTCCCCAACTCTCTTCTCTCTTCTCCTATCCTCTCCTCTCCTCTCCTCTCCTCTCCTCTCCTCTCCTATCCCATCCTCTGCTCTCCACTATCCTATCCTCTTCTCTCTCCTCTCCTCTCTTCTCCTCCCCTCTCCTCTCTCCTTTCCTCTCCTCCCCAACTCTCTTCTCTCTTCTCCTATCCTCCCCTCTCTCCTCTCCTCTCCTCTCCTCTCCTCTCCTCTCCTCTCTCATCCTCTGCTCTCCACTATCCTATCCTCTTCTCTCTCCTCTCCTCTCTTCTCCCCTCTCCTTCGCATTCATGCAGACACCAGACCGTAACTAAAACTAAATAAATTGATTGCAAACATCCATAGTTTTAAATGCTTGATATATGCAGTTATTATAATTGTGTTAATAATAATAATTTACTGTATGAATTAATTTATGTATTAATTTAGCAGACTTCTAATAAATAAATAATTGATTTTCTTTGTTTATGGAAAATGTAAGTGAACATTTTCAAAATGAACATAAGCATATGTCACAGTATTGTGTCTTTGTGAATGAGCTGATATGATCAAATTATTTGAGAAATGGCATAATTTCCCAGAATGTAATTTCCCTGGCTGTAAGCAAATGCAGTTATGAAAGTACGGTTCAGGATAATTCTGGAGATGGTGTCATTTTCAGTAAAACAAAAATTATTGGTGCCTCACAGGGCTTGTAGTTCAAGTTTTGCATCTCGCAAAATAAGCCTCTCGCAGGGCATGCGTGCAATCTCTAACTATCTGCCTCACCCTTTGCAACAAATATGACACACACAATTAACAAATAATCAATTTCTTCCCCTTAGTGCCGAAACACAACAGAAGATTCCCATGTATCGGCACATATGATTACAAAGTTATCGAAAGATGGTGCTCCTTTATGCACAAAATGACTCCAATTCAAGTGTATGATCTTCCACATGAAATTCTAATTTCATGCAAAGTGGGGGAGACAAATAATCTGTGGCAGCTGATATGGCAAATAAGAGGGCAAAAGAAGAATATGATGAAGCAATTAGCAGAGTGTGGAATACTTTAGTCTGTTTGTCTGAAAGCTGGAGCTTCGATGGCCTAGAATGAAATTTGCATGCTCCGCTTATCGGCGCTCCCTTATTATGCCGTCTGAAAGGAAGATTAAGCCGGTACAAAATGTAGCGACTAATCCTTTTAAATGTGGCAGAGGTCTTTAAGGTGTGAACAACCCTGTAGGCAGGTTTCAGGCAGGGTTGTTAGAAGGGCTATACCACGACCCACTCTTGACGGTTGAGTGCACGCCACTGGATTCATGCTCGGAGTACTTCACTCTGATGAGTTTCTGTAGTCTGGTGGGAATGGGGAATGTAGTGCGTTGAACTTATCTGTCCTTGCGGGTGGCTTGCCGTTTGCCTGTTATAGCTAAACAACTGATTGGTGGAGCAGATGGATACTTTGTGTCTTTTCTGGGAGTCTTTAGCTCTTTATCTTCAACCCAATTATATATATATATATATATATATACATTTTGAAAAGCTAATAATTTTCATATGTTAAGATGTCCAATAAATAATATGCAGCATAGATTATTTCAGATTTTTGACACAATTATAAATAAATAATAATTAGGCTACAATGATAAAATTATGATATGTATAATGAAGGTTTAAATAATAATTATAACAATACGATTTTTTTTTGTTGACGAACAATTTTAATGCTTACAAATGGAAAGCTGGAACAAGATTTTGCCATTTATCGGTAGACCTGATATTAAGGACCCGATCATGTAGGCAGGTGTGAATACTGGTAAAACAAAATTATACAAAATCTGTAAAACTTATTATCGGTCTGTAACATAACAGGCCTGATATTGTCAGTCAGTTTCTGTGTGCTTGTAACATTAATCTCTTGAAGTTTTATCAAGTGGAATTAGTGAATCCTCCTCATCTAATCAGTCATGAAAAAACATGCAGTTATATTCCTGCTGGATTTTTTTCCTTTAAGACAATCCTCACATTTTTCCCCCATGATAAGCACAGAAATGAACGTGTTGCACTGTCTTCCCTGTTGCCTTTTTTCCCTCTAAGATTGTTTGCATTAGAGAGCCACAGTGCTGATATCATGTCCTCTCTGGTAATTGACTGCAAACAGGGGTGCTTGTGTTTAAAACCTCCCCTACCGTGAGTCCGTTGTATGTGCTGTTGCTTGTGACATTCTATTGACTTGGGTCAGTAGCAGGCACCAGCCGCAATAATTGCAGTCTGTACATGATAAATCTAAGACCCAGCTGTTCATTTCTGTCACTGCCAACACACTAAACCAAGCAAAGAGAGCGAACAAGAGAGAGAGAGAGCAAAAGGGGGCTCAGGAGTTTGCTGTTTGACTGATTTTTTTTATTTTTTTGAAAACTCAGTAACTTGATAGGATTACATGGTTCTTAGACCCACACCTGTTAAGAGGCTGTTAACAGAGCAGTTGGCGGTCTCATGGCTAGAGCTTAGTGCTATTATTCCAAACTCTACTCTGTGTCCTCTTTTGGAGATTTCTGAACTCACAAAAGGAGTTTAGAGGTTTAAGACTGTTCTGCACCATCCGCAGTTTTTTGTAAAGACCAAAGTGGAGAAGTCTAAAGGGTTTGTACAGACTGGGTGTCCAGGTGTCCATACCTTTAGTCTGTATGAAAAGTGACTGTCTGCAGGCTCCACATTGGAATTGTCTTGATTACAGGTGTGGCTGTGATGTACTTAAATTGCTTCTTCTTGAATTCTAAAAAAGGTGGTAAAACACAAATGGCAAGTGTCTCTTTACACAATATAAGTTTTTTTTCGGGTAACCTAAAAATGTGCTTAATATGGAAAATGTTAAACGAACTGGTTTAACGCACATCAGAAATATTAGCCTGACTACATTAGGTTACACCAACAAAAGTAATTTTGAAATATCAGATCAGTTAAAAATAGATATTTATGACAATTGTACAGTTTAATTTTATTTTTTCATTTATTTTGGAATGACTGTTTATTGAACTTACGAAATAAGTCAAACCCCGTGCAAGCTATGTGGCAAACAAGCCACCTGACACCAGGCTTGTGCGCTATTATTTGTGCAATTTTATGTCCATCTATTCATACACTCTTGAGTAATGAATGATAGGGCATGTTGGGTTGTTGAAGGCAGCCTTCATTAAATACTGTTCCAGCATGATTTAGATATTTTCCAGCATTGCGCAGACCATGACAAATGCCATGTTGTGGCTTGCACAACCAGCAGAAATAGAATGAAAATACCTGTTCATAGCTGCCCAGAGTTTTTTAGCAACTTTTTTTGCTTTTATCCCTTATATTATGCAATCTGTGGTGTAGATCCCTGGTATGTGTGGATTGTCTGAATGCATAAGGCAGGTAGGGGAGAGATAGAGAGAATGCTAATGGCTTGTTTATTTGGCCTGTACTCTGCTATCCTTGAATACCATATTTGGCTTTTTGAGTCTCACTTACTGAGCCCAGCCACTTAGAGAGGGGTTCTAACACCTGTCCTCCCTATTGTGCCGGAATTTTCTATATTTGGCTTATAGTTGAACTCATTGGTGGGTACAAAGGGGCAACATTTGTCAGTGCTGAGGGAGGAAGAGAGACATTAAAGGGATAGGTCACCCAAAAATGAAAATTTTGTGCCATCGTTTACTCCAAATCGTTGTTCCAAACCCATATGACTTTCTTCTGTGGAACACACAAATTTGAACAATGGTTTTTTTTTCCATTCAAAGAAAGTGAACATTCTTCTTTTGTGTTTTGCGTGAGAAAGAAAGTTATACAAATTTGGAACAACTTGAGGGTGAGAAGTTGATAATACAAATGTTTTTGGGTGAAACATCCCTTTAACGACTTTAGAAAAGTCTGCAATGAAACAATCTGCAAGAAACAAAAAAACAAACAAAAACATGAGTCATCTACAGTTATACAACATGTCTCCATAACTATGCATTTCTGCAATTAAACATTAATCTTATCTTAGAAAGATTTAATAATCGTAATTCAAAGGATTTTGATGGTTTTGATAAGCAATCAGAGTATCACGATAAATAATGGAACATTATGACTTTAAAACAATTCTCCTGCCAAGCACTAATTGTTCTGAAAGTGTCGTGTCCATTGGGCGCCCGTCTGAGCTTCTCTACAGAGTGAAATAACCCACCCGACCCTTAATTGTTTGGAAATATTGGAGGCCCCTTTTCACCTGTGTGTGCGCTCCCCTCTCCCCTGATTCATTTCAGAGACGGTCCTTGGCTGCTGGAAAATGGCGTTAATTTTTTTATTACCTGTTTGACTCTCCAGCCTTATTACTGTAGCCCCTTAATGTTCTCCGTAACCATGGAAACCAGATGAATAAACGTCCGCAAAAGAAAATGAGATGATTAAACAGGTCATCCTTGAAAAACAAATTCGCTTGGTCGAGCGCAATTTGTGTATCAAGCGCCTGTCTTAACAGTTTGCTAACAAGGGGATTGTTTGCAAGGGAAAAACTGGGGAATAATGATAAACTGGCCTGGAGCATGAAATTATCACTGTTTAGAAAAAAGGATGAAAAGCATTCACATAATAGTTGGAAAATAAAGCAACTTAATTTCAATACCACAGCTGAAATGCCTGTGGGTATGAGTCTTTTTAAGTTGGTTTGTCTTAAAGCTCTATGTGTCATCTTTGTGCCCGTACAAGGAATTTTGCCAATGTGTTTAATGTTCACAAACATGTACATTTGGCTCAAGCCCACACGTTACAAATCCTGCAGTATGTGAATGGTTATCTCATATTTAAGGTATAGACTATATATACTGAGAGGAATGTGGATGGTACATAAAGAGGGCATGCAATTCATGTCCTAATGGAGCATCCACATCCGTCCTCATATGCTGCAACCGCCTGGCTCTGTCCTCAGACCCTTTAAGTTTGAATATTTTCTCCTCCACCCTTCCTCTCCTATAGTGGACTCATTTTGACCCCTTTTATGCATATTTAACAAGCAATATTTCATCTCAATATGATTGTTTGGTTGCTCTCGTCCCTGTAAATAAGAGACTTGCTTGTGCAGATTTAGATTTGTAAAGATAGGGCAGAATCCCAGGCCTGAATTAAAGCTGTGTCTGTGTTTTCAGCGAGACCGCTAATGACAAACGGTGGCCATGCCGTGGTGATGTTGTTTATGGAAGTACACCACTCAAGGGTGTTGGTGCCACTTTCACTCATTCTTAAAAAACAAGCCCCCCACCCCCTTTCTCAAATGTCACATTTTTCGGCCCTTCCTGGGTAGTGGGTTGGCTGAGTTTGGTGCTGGATTTGAGGTCTCTCGGGGCAAGAGCATGGCACATTTCGAGAGAGTGCTGGTGCCCCAGCAATGGGATGTGTGGCAAATACAGAAAAGCACTCGTGCATTATTGATGTTTTAATTTGTGCAAATGCCTGAGTCTTTGTTAAGTGATTATAGAGCTGTAGAGATAAGAGATGGGTACTTTGGGTAGAAACAAGAGCTGGTACCCACTTTGCTGGCCTAGTTTAGCAGCACATTGCCATCAAGGTTCAACACAAAAAATATCAATGTGTCAAATATTAAAAAAAAAAAAAAAGGAAAAAAAAAAGAAGTGTTGATCTTTTGTACTTTTTTCCTCAACTACACCTCTCCCATTTATGGTTGTGCTTTATAGATCTTTTACATCCCTTATCAAAAATTATTTGATGTAAATGTAATAGAACTGACCTGAAAAGCCCCATAAGTAAATAATATGTGTCACGCCAACAGCCGACCTTGGGAAAGAATGCAAAGTTATAATACCTGATGTCAGAACAACAACCCCATAAAATAATGCTACATAAAGTGAGCTGGTTTAGGTAAATATGCATTGAAGGACTTCGCTTTTTTCAAACCTTGATTAACAGGAATATGATATCATACATTTTTCCATGACGTGTCTCATTGATGTTTTAACTGGCAGTCAGTTTATGTTGGTCCTAACTGTGCACAAATATAGTGAATCAAAAGGAAAAGTGAAATATTGTAATTAGGCTGTCATGCAAAACACAAACACAAGTGAAGTCGCTTTTTAAAATGAGAATTATGCCGTCAATAATGCTGGAGGGTTTTCACTTTGGCATTCTTGTTGTGCCCTGATGTTTGTGGTTGAAAGAAAGAAAGAAAGAAAGAAAGTCAGAAAATGTATACTGTACACTAGTTACAGTGTGACTTTGTACACAGTTTATTAATAAATTTAAACTCACACTCACATGTGTAGACATAATGAGGACATACCATTGACTTCTATTGGCTGTATATAAAGCTAAGTATAATTACTACAGACTAACCCACACCCTAACCCAGCCCTTGAAAACAATCTTTTCACATTTTCAGAATTTTGAAAAACAGAATTAATTTGAATGCTCCTTGAATGTCCCTGAATTTAGGGTTTTGTCAAATTTAGCTCACTTTGAGGACAGTTTTGACCCCAAACTCTAGCTAAGTCTGTACAGTAAACACACAAACCTCTTTACCTCCCCTCTAGCCATTTACATGATATAAAACCTAAAAAAATGTCCCCACACACAGCCGATCATGCTTGTGAAATGAATCAAAGAGCAGCTCATTTTTACTGGCCACTGTATGAATGAGGCAGTGAAAAGCTCCCTTAACAGGGAGTCTGTTTTACCTCTTACACAGGTTCTGACACTAATAGACAGACGGCTGGTAGCTGGTTCCACTTACTGTGCTGGAAAGACACACTTCACCTCCCTTTACACTCAAATCTGTATTAAACCAGTCTCATTAAGCTGTTGACATAGAATGGGAAAAGAAAATGCTATTTTCGTGTTAAGATGTCTCAAGGCGGGGTTCAGGTTGGGGGAGAGAAGGACGGATATTAGCTATGAAATGTAGGGTTTCGGATTGGCACGTAATCTCAACCTTTGTAACATCCATCCATCCATCCATCCATCCATCCATCCATCCATCCATCCATCGTCAACCGCTTATCCTGTACAGGGTTGCGGGGACCTTTGTAACAATGGATTTTTATTTTTTTTGTGAGGTAACTGACAAATGTGAAACTAAAAATGTGCTTCATGTGGTAACATCTAATTAACTGGTTTTATTTAAGTGAAAAATATTATTTATATAATAGAACTGAATCAACCTGGCTGATTTGATTACACCAACCATTTATTTTTATGGGTTAGAGCAGATAAAAAATAGCACTGTAAAGTAATAAATACATGTATCCTGAACTATAATCTGCCTTAAACTAAAAAGATACTTGAACTCCAACCAATAGGGCTATAATAAGTCCTTTAGAGTGTGCAGTAATAGACTTTATGATATTTGAAAGAGGTATTTTGCAGAAGTAAAAGAAATCTCCCCTCCCCTGGGTGAAAGCCGAGCCTGCCGCTGGAAAGTGAGCCTCTATTTTAACGTGTTTCTCTGTGACAGATGACATTTAGCCCATCTATTGGATCACATGTCTCACATTATCTCTTATTTCACTAAACCCAGAGTTAATTAATAATTCATGCAAATGTTATAAAACCACTAATAGAGAGGAGAGACATTAAAAAATAGATCCTCAATGTTTGATTTATTTTCATTGTTTTTACTGAGCATTTTAAAACTATAGATTGTTTTTTATTAGGGTTAAAAAAAAATATTTAGATTGTGAGATGAAAACAATTTTCCCCTGCAATAATCATTTGCAGATGCATAAACAAATGAGCATCCATTTGACTCAAAAACTGAATGGGATTCATCTGATGGGGCACTTTCATCCGTAGAATATGTCAATTTGAATTTTGTCCACTTTCAATTGACGTGTCAATGAGAGTTTGTGTCTGGTAGAAACTTGATTCACTTCTGGTAAGCAGCCACTGTATATTATATTCTAAACATTTATAACTATACGCCTCAGACATTTGGACCAAACTGTATGTACTGTATGTATATACAGTACATGTAATGCACGGGGGAGGGCTGGTTATGCTCTGTTTGGCTTTGAGCTCTAACACTGAGAGAAATGACAGTGTGATCAAGGACATGAATTGCTCATTGATTTTTAGCCCCAGTTTAACTATCCATTCCAATTGATTTTAGCCCAGCCGGGTTATGCAAGTTAT
The DNA here is from genome assembly GCA_032164185.1 of Moxostoma hubbsi. Lineage (NCBI taxonomy): Eukaryota > Metazoa > Chordata > Actinopteri > Cypriniformes > Catostomidae > Moxostoma > Moxostoma hubbsi. The sequence goes on from JAVLUX010000001.1 coordinate 58,034,355, forward strand.
GGCACTTTTAATACGTCTTCTGTTTTCTCTATATACACTGACAGAGAGAAATTTTTGAAGCGTACATGTAAAACATATATATAAAACAACTTGCCAAAACATGTGAGTTGTTCTCTCTCTCTCTCTCTCTCTCTCTCTCTCTCTCTCTCTCTTCACCTAGTTCCTGGTTGAGAAATATGCACATCATAAAAAGTGTACTTCAGTCTCTAATTATTGGGATTTTTTAGCATTTTCACCTTAGAAAACCTTTGCTGATTATAAAATAGAGAGAAAGTGATAGTACACTGTTGAAATGTTAATTACAGTACATTGCTGATCTTTGTTGGAGACCCTGAAAAAGCACAGAACATTCTAGAAGCACAGGAACCAGCCAAAAGAGTCCAAATAAAAGCTTTACTGCCTCAACATGTACACCGCATACAGTGCACTTTTCAGGCTGAGAATAATTTTTCTTGTTACAAATTACCCGCAAATTAGTGTAAGTTGTACATACATTTCTCCCATTTGCTTTACTGACAGCATGCACTCGAGCTGGCATGGACTCCACAAGTTTGTATGAAACCTGATGATCCATGTTATCCAGCATGATATGAGAATGTTGCACCTTGTGAGCTTCAATGGAATCAAGGACCTTTTGTAAAAAGGTCTTTTACATTGTTCAAAATGCTAAAACGTTTGACCTATTTACAGGTTTAAATTAGATTGCTAAATTGTATTTATTTATTTGTTTTGCAATGCCTTGATTTATAGCTTCTGCATTCTGCATACTATGTGCACAGTTGTGCTGCCCGATATTGGCCCCTGCCACGCTTATGAAGAATATCCAGAGTAGGAGAAATCTTATCTGGCCAATCTGGGCTGAACTGGATGAGTTGCTATCTCAATCAAACACTTAAAAATAGCTGAGGGTCAAATTTCAATGATCATAGTCTTCTTGGCCTCTCAAAATGTGCAATCAATTTGTGTGGCATACCAGGCCAGTGGTCCCCAGCAATGGGAGCACTACCCCAGTCCACAGGTCCCGTAATGGAAGGCTGGGGGCAGGGACATGGCCAGACAGATTAGGAAGATGAAAAGTCAGTGTTTCAAAATAGTAATTTTGTCCTTGTTAATGCCATTAGTGTAACAGTCAACATGCATCAAATCAGAGGAGGAGAGGACTAGCTCAGTCCCTTGTCTCGGCACAATGACGGGACCGTGTCGAGAGCGATTTGAGCATTTTGTGTTGACGAGTGAAGCTCTATTCTCTCTAGTCTTGACTAAACGATGCCGTCAGTCGGTCTGCTACATGGTTTTTCTGTTTCTACTTCTCAGCCGTTTGAAATTACTGGACTTTTTGGAACATTTCGTCACACTCGTTTGAGCAGAAACTGAACTTTTAAATGACTTGAGGGGGAAAGTCCACTCGAAAATCTCTTTGAAACCTGCATGTTATAATCACTGAAACTTTTTTCAATGTATTTCCACCTACATACACCCACATACTGTACATCCATATTCGCAAGCATACACTCACCTACATAATCATACTATGCAACCAAGCAATTTAGTGCTTGGTGTGCGATTTGTGGTTGAACGAACTGAAATAATCTGGGATTATGGCACAAAATAATATAGTTCTTATCTTCAGTTGTATAATTATCATGCAATAACAAGTGCAATATGAAGGAATACAAATGGACAAGACAGTTGTATGCTGCTGTTAATAACGCAAGCCTGTTATTGAACACAATTGTGATAAAAGATCACTACAAAGAGCATTTTTGAGTCGGATCCTCGATGGAATCACTGTTTGTTAACAGGCCTGTGTCCCCACCCTTGTTTCAGAGTGCAGAGCAACTTAAAGGAATAGTTCACCCAAAAATGAAAAATTGCTGATGATTTACTCACCCTCAGGCCATCCAAGATGTATAGGAGTTTCTTTCTTCATCAAAACAGGATTTAAGATTTTTATGGAAGTATCCCAGGTTTTTAGCTTGATCCAATGCAAGTGAATGGACACCAATTTTCGATGGTCCAAAAAGCATATTTAGTCAGCATCAAAGTAATCCACACGACTCCAGTCGATTAAGTTATTTTTGTTTCGTTTGTTTGTGTGAAAAACTAATTTGAATGCTAATTTAAACATTTTTAGCTGTAAATCGGTGCTTCCGCCAGCTCTCTGTTGCTGTTTTAATTGGCCTAACTTTCGCTTGAAGTATGTTTTTACAGGAAGCAATTTTTTTAAAGTTTTAATTAGCAGTTCGTTTTTTACACTAATGTATCGATTCACTTCAGAAGACTTGGTCGGCGGGAGTCGTGTGGATTATTTTGATGCTGACTAAATATGCTTTTTGGACCGTCAAAAATTGGTGTCCATTCACTTGCATTGGATGAAGCTAAAAACCTGATATACTTTCCTAAAAATCTTAAATACTGTTCTGTTGAGGAAAGTTCAGATACATCTTGGATGACCTGAGGGTGAGTAAATTATCAGCAAATTTGAATGATTCTGTCATCATTTACTTGCCATCATGCCATTCCAAACCCATATGACCTTTCTTTGTACCATGGAACACAAAAGGAGATGTTAGGCAGAATGATTGCCTCATTCACTATTTACTTTCATTACATCATTTTTCCATACAATAAATGCAAATGGTGACTGAGACTAATGTTCAGCTTAACAGAAAAGTCATACAGGTTTGGAGCAACATGAGGGTGTGTAAATGACAAAGCTGTAATTTTGGGGTGAACTGTCCCTTTAAAGCCATCTCCTCCTGTTCAGCACTTCGCATGTGGCTACAGATATTTTTCACCCCCCTCTTTTTCTGTTGGTATAATTTGTTACGTGTTTGTATAGCCTTTCAGAGAGCAGTTGTTTGGCACAACAGGTGTGGCTTGTGCCTTTTTCTATCTAATGTTGCAAAGGGCACTCAGTCATAGGGTGAATGTCTTGGATTTAGAGCAAGGGCCTTCAAACCAGTTGTCTTCTGGGATAGAAAAAGCTGGTGAGCTGATCGTACATGGGCATTTGGCTCCCAGAGGTGAGATGTAATCGAGCAGCTGCGCCCCTCAAAACCTTTTTTGAAGGAGAGGATATTTTTTCCCCATGTTTCCAATAAAGCATAAATGATTGTTTGTGGCAACTGGGGCCGTGGAGTGTGCCTGCCAAAACAGTGTGGTGGGAGTTTAGTAGTCTTCTAGAAGGGCCAGAGACCTTGATGATACATTTCTTTTAAAACGTATTGCAATGGTATTTGTTTAATTATACAAACACTTAAAGGGATAGTTTACCACAAAAATGACAATTTTATCAACATTTACTCACTCTCATGTTGTTCCAAACCTGCTTGACTTTCTTTCTTATTTGGAACACAGAAGGAGATGTTTTGAAGAATGTTCAGGCTTCCAAACAATGGAAGTGGATGGTGACCAGATCTATCAAGCACCAAAAAGGGCAAAAATGCACCACAAAAGCATTACAAAAGCGGTCGATATGACATATGCACTATATTGCAAGTCTGCTGAACCCATATGATAGCTTTGTGTGAGGAACAAGAAATGTAGGTACAATTCCTTGAAATTCTTACCTTGAAAATTTTGTTTTGTATGAGAAAATGAGGGTGAGTAAATCATGACAGAATTTTTGTTTATTGGTCAACTATCTCTTTAAATGATTGCACCATTAGACATTTTTGTCTCGGAAACTTTCAAAAGAGCCTTAAGTATAATTTCTTTAGGTTCAAATTAAATTGAACTAGACCTATTTGTTTTTGGACAACACCAAGATTCATACTGTATTTGCTTCACTGCTTTCTCTCGCTTGTTTTCTCTCTCTCTCTCTCTCTCTCTCTCTCTCTCTCTCTCTCTCTCCCTCTCTCTCTCTCTCTCAATCCATCTGCATCATGTCGATCTGTCAGGCTGCCAGTGTCTGTTCCAATTAGATTCCACTTAATACACGTAACCTCGATTAACACGCAATCAAGCTCAGATAAATCACATCCTTTAAGTCTCCCCCTCCGCCTCAGCACCGTTACTGTGCATCACCCTATTTTCTTTTCGAGCACATCCACTGTTTCCTATTCTATAAAGCCAATTAGATATAAGCATGCTAGAAACCCTTTTTGAGGTAGTTCTGTGAAGATATATGTCTTTAGATCTTAGCTAGCAGTTGATTTTTTATCGTTTTCTGGAAGAAAAAAATTTGCTTTGCTTTTCTTTCAGTTTCAAAATTGAAGTGTGATAAATTCTTATTCTTTTATTTTTTTATTTTGACACTTTTTTCTCATTTTTTTTTTAGTGTTGGCATACATACTACATTTTGTCTTTGTAGGGCGCAGAAGCTGATTTATGCGAGGCGTTGGCCAAAATAACACATGAGCAAGTAGATAATTCAAACTGTTTATTGAACCAGAATGTTTCGACAGAATGAAAAAAAAAGAAAAAAGAATACAATAAAAAAAAAAAAACGCAAGGCAACAAAAAGGCATGCACAGCACTCTGGAGTTGTGCTTTATGTCTTGCTTTATTAATCTCGCCAAAAGTGCTAACATTGACATGTTTAACAGATTAGAGTTTTAATAACAGGCTGGGTTAAAGTGCTGGCGCATCTGAGAAGATATCCTGTCTGAAGCTTCCTCTCTGCCCCTCCCTCAGCCAAGCAACTCCTTGGCGATGATAAACAGGTACCGTGTGGAGGTCAGGCCCCAGTGGGGGCCGAGTTGGAGGATTAGGACCTCACCTCCACATCACGTAGTGCTGGCGAGCTCCTCATCATTAACTTACACTACAGGGAGCCACTGTGCTCGACCCAGCAGACTCACAACTCAGCCCATAGCCTCTGAATATACTGTTATTATCGACATATTCATACAGTATTAATACCCGACTAGTTCTGCAGTGCACTAGCAAAGGTGCCACTCTGAAGCGGCAATGAGTTTCTCGTGGTTTAGGTGGATATTTGCTGGTGGTGTGTAAATAGATCTGGGATTTAAAATAAATTAAGCTATGAGAAAGGCTCAGGTTGATCCTTTTCTTATCTCTAGTGCTGAGTTGTCAGTTCCAAGCCTTTTATGGGACTTTGCTAAAGCCTATGTGAACAAGAACAGAGACAAGTACCTAAGATTTCACCATTCCTGGCCTATAAAAATAGTCCCTGTTCTGCTAATAGAGGTGTGTCTGATCGCTCTTAGACGTTAGGCCTGAAGTTGTTTCTCCTGTTTGTATGTCTTAAGCATTAGCAAAAACAACCAGTTTATAAAAGGCAACTACGTCAAACTTGATTGTTCGCAGAATTTCAGACAAATGCTCATAGTGAACAATAGAGCAACATTCTATACATTTCAAATGAAAATGCATTTCGTCATACTTGTGTAACATTAGGACAGCAAAATAAATAGGTTTATCAACTTTTAAAAGGGAAGATAAAATGCTTCCCATATCTTTCATTTGGTGACGTCAAAGTCTGTGTGTTCAATTAAAGTCTGTAGCAATGATTCGCAACTGGTGGACTAAAATGGTTATACAGCAAGGGAAAAACAATGCTAAATGCAATTAATAAAATGCAACTCAATGTATAATTGTGCATAGTCAGGATACCAAAAAAACAGGCATATCAACTTTTTAAAGTTAGGAGAAAATGCTTCTCATATTCTTTAAAGGCTGTGCATCCAATTAAACTCTACATTATTTTGTCAAAAAAATCACGTTACTTGGTAGAAGCTAATAAGATTACTCAGATACCAACATTGACTGGTTACTTGGCCCTCATCCTCGAAAACCAAGAACAAAACTACACCAAAAAAAAAATTAAATGTATGACACAAATATTAAATACATTTGCAACAAGGATAAACATGGTATGTGCCAACCATAATCTGTTTGTTGTTGGGAATTATTGGCTGAAGAGAGCATGATACCATCAAATTAATGAATTTCAATATTTTATGAAAACATTTGATACATTTTGTTTACTTTTGTTTGATTAAAAAAAATTGGTACTGTTTGGGTCATCACTTGAAGTTAAATCTAGGTCCTTAAGCAAAACCATATGAGAACCACTGCAATGGAGCAACTTCAAAAGAGCCTTGTCCCTTTAAAAAAAAAAAAAATTCCCTCAAAGTTCTGATCATTTTTTTTTCTCTCTCTCTCTCTCTCTCCTCGTTCCCAGAGAGAAATAGGGAATAACACTGATGAGTTTTAGCAGATTCAGCCAGGCGATGGCCGAATATAATAAGTGTTTTCGCAGACGTCACACATGATTATCTCATCGAGGCATTTTGGGTGAATGTGGTGGATTTAGTGGCTTGTCCTCTATTGTGCTGACATCATCACTCTTTAAAAAGCTACATTAAATCACGGTTAAAATCATCTGAAACTTTCCCGAATGCCTGAACAATAAGCGTCTAGGAAATTTAAAGGGAAAGCCTGGGGTTCAAGTTTTTTTTTTTTTTTCTATGCGTATATGAGTGTTTGTATTTGTTTTGTGTAGGATAGCATGTCATACATTGTAGAATGAGGGAATTGGGGCAAATTGTCTCTCATTAAATAATTGGATAAAGGGAAAACACTGTTTTTCTATGTATGTGCAGTCAGATGAACAATGAGAGGACAGTTCTCCGATTCACTATTTATGTTTCTGTCTTTATGTTTTTTTGTGGATGTAATGAATGTGCCTTTGTGTTGTTATTTTGCAGCATGCAGTGTCACAGCATGATTTGAATGTAATCATATTTTATAATCTTTCTGTGGAATAACAATTATTTCTCAGCATGCTGAGTTCCACAATCTCACAACCATATAATACACGTTTGTTCAGCTGTGGTATCCATTTAATTTTATGCAGTATTCAAATTGTTTATGATAAATGATGTCCTCACATTCAGTGCAATTTTATTTGCATTGTGCCTCTCACAATACATATTGTTAAAGTTGTTTTTGCAGTTTCTGCAGGGCTCCTAGAGCCATGGAAAACCTGGAAATTATGGAATTGTAAAGTTATGGCTGGGAAAACATCATGGAAATGAATAAAATCTTAAAAAGGTCATGGAAACTTTAGTGAGTTTTTTTTTTCTAGATAAGCTTAGCTAAATATTTCATTACCTTGAAATTGTTCTTGAGTCTATAAAAAATTATTTATTTACTTTTTTTTTTTATAGAATCTTTATCCAGTAATCATGGGTGACTGGAAAAGTAATATACATTTATTGGCCAAAAGGTCTGAAAACCCTGTTTCTGCCATGGACATGATCATTTGCAGAGAAGTGTTCATTCGGTTTGCCTTTCAAAAAGAAAACCCCTGAATTAACTTTATTGTGTAGCGCAGTCACACTTGAGTGGAGAGAAAAGCCAGTGACAGACAGGCAGGTTATTTAGCTCTGCTGAAGTGGACTGGTGGCCCGTGATCAGGGCTCTGCTCCCACTTCATGCTTGCCGTTGCGCTGGTACAAGCGACCCCTCGTTAGAGGGAGGAGCATAGGAAAGTGGAGGCAGCGGAGGTGTGGGCGGTGGAGCTGTTTAAAGAGGTTCAGTGTGGGCTGCGTGGAGCGATGTGACAGGATTACCCAAGCCCAAGTAAGCAGGACTGGTGGAGTAGCACTGTTGCCGCTCTAAAAGATGCAGAACTGCTGCTCAACACCAGACAGTGCTGAGCCAATAGTGACATAGCAGAGACCCAGTCCACCCCAAAGCATTCTTTAGTGCAATTCCACCTTTAGTCTAACCCAAGATTGATAGGTTTAGATTGTTTATAGGGACAAAGTAAAAAAGGAAAGGCCGGAAAAGAGTTGAAGACTTTAGAGGAAATTTGGAGGAAGAGACAGACTGATCTGAAGTTTACTAGGGCTGGGTCATCAGCTAAATGGGAGGTAGTCACGACCTCTTGGACCGCCTATTAAAGGTTAAACAAACCTGAAATAAAACCCTGCAAAGAAGTCTTTTTTTCAAAGTCACTCTCTCTCAGCATCATCACCAGTGAGGAGACGGTGAGAGGCAGGCAGCTGAAAGATAATATGTTTAGCGTGCAGACAGCAGATCAAAACTCATCCCAGTTAGTGAGTGTTTGCGGCTTTGCATGCGTGTGGTTAAGGAAAGCGAGGGCAAATAAAACAGCGAGTGAGAGCCAGCACTTTGTGTGTGTGTGTGTGTGTGTGGAAATCAGGGTTGAGTGGTGATGCTCAGGGACGTCCAAAGCACCAGTGAGGGCCTGCTTTGATTTTGTCATTATTACAAGGCCTAGTTATTTGAGCAGGTCTGGGGGTAGATTCAATGGCCAGCCCACTAACTGTTCCTGCGTGTCCCTAATTCCTGTTGATGTGCAGGCCTTTGGCAGTGAGTGTGATGGAAATGAGTGGAAATGATTGTGTGGCCACTGAAAATCATGCTAAAGCCATGTTAGGAGAAGGAGGCCCACTTGGGTGTAATCTGCCCCCTGTCAATTCACTTAAAATAATCTGCATTATACAAAGTGGGAACCTGCAATTGTTACCTTAAGGAGCTATTTCTATCTGATCTAACCCTTAAAATGTGTTATGTTGGTGTCACTCATACATAATGTTTTTGGCTTAATCAAACCACTTATGATGTTTTCTTTTTTTTTTGTTTGTTCAGTGTTATTTTCTGATTTCATCATTATGTTGTATTCATTCATTTAACTTGTCACTTATCATTTCTACTGTCATTTTCAGAGTTTCAATTGTATTTATTTCAACAGTAAATCCGAAGTGGTTTTGACTTTGATTTTACTTCATATTTAATGCAGTGAGTTCACCCCCAAATGTAAATTCTTTCATGATTTACTCACTCTCTTGTGGTGTCAAACCCATATGACTCTCTTTCGTCCGTGTACCAAAAAAGTTGAAATACAAAGACACTGCGAGTCAAACGGCTTTGGAACTACATGAGGGCGAGTTAATGGTGCCATTATTTTCTTTTTTTTGGGTGAACCAGTTCGTTAAGTTTTTTAATTTAGTGGGTTAAATTGTGAATTACAAATTACGGTGTGACAAGGATTGTTTGTTTTAGTATTAGGCAGGTTTTTTAGTTCCTGTTGAAAGCGTTTGTCAAAGGAGTTTTGTACATGTTTTGTTTAGTTACATGTATGCTGTTACGGAACAAGAACTGGAAACTTGCAAAATGACTGATTTATTGCACTGTTCTGCACTGGCTTGTTTAAGCCTTTATGATTTATCACATGAATAAGATCAGATATCTTACCTGAACCATAGTGAAAATGTGCTAATCACCCTTAAATCAGTGATTATAATACGCTTCTCCTTTAACATAAAGCATGTTTATGATTAGCAAGAGACAGGGCAGAGATAGAGTGTAGAGAGAGTGAAAAAAAAACAATCTCATCAGGCGAGAGGCCGTTTGCTTAGCAAGAGCTGACAGTCTTTGTGTATGTAAATGAAGAATTTAGACTAATGGAGTTGAACCATTTCTAATTTTGTGATGGCAAGAGGATTTTGATTGAAAGTAATTAAGCAAGCTAGCTGTAAAATTAATTAAAGCAAAAGGAGGGGGATTTTTATTGGATTGGATAGCGATATAGCTGCTGTCAGGCAGGGGGACAAATGGGGGTGACCTGGATTCTCTGCCCTCCCTCCTCCCACCCGAGACTTTTATGTCACTTTAATCTCCTCAGAGCGGCTGGTGTGCATTTGTTCGAAATAATCAAGGAAATATGGTCAGAAATTGTCAGCTTTCAGATCTAATTTACCTGACAGCCTCGCGAGCAAGTGAGTGCGTGAGTGTGTCCGTGTTGGTGCGTATGCCTGTGTGCAAGATCTTTTTTGTCCCCCTCCTCTCGTCTCTCTCCTCAGTTTGGTGGAAAATGCTTTGGACAGTTTTGAGACGTTGGGAAAAGAATTAATAGGAGCTCGGCCAGGTTGAGATGAACCCTTCAATGAGCCAAAGTGTCAAAATTGAGACTTGGTGTGTGTTTGTACAAGGAACGCATTTTACAATAGTGACAGTGCAGTACTTCAGAAGTCAATTTAAAAGTAACTCTGCCTGAAAAAACATATAAACTCTAAATATTCTGAAGTTCACTTATTCAGATTGATGGAGCATATTACAACAAATTGGCTATTAAAATCATGGCCAGTGAGTTTTTCGAAATGGTATTAAATGTTTAAGTGTGGAATTTATATATATATATTATATATATATATTTAATACTTACATGCTGTTTTGTATAAAGTTCAATAGTTTTTAAAAATAACTCACCTAAAGCAGTTTACCAGGTGGGACCAAATGTAAAATGTTAAGAAACAACCATTGAAAAACTCAACCACTTTGATCGACCACCATTCTGAATATTGGGTTGGACAGATCCCTCTCAATGTCTATGATGGTTACATCCCTTTACAGTAGTTTACTATTTAATGCCCTAATTATATCATTTCTTGTGAAAAATACAAAGTAAGACCAGCTCTTTCAAACAGAGGAGCACCTGCAGAGCTTGTCTTCTATGATCTCGAGAAAGACCTCTTTATTATTGGTCGTCATATGGAGGGAGTGGAGGGGGTATTGGGGGTGAAAAGCTAGTGTTTGCAGTTTGCAGACCGGTGTCTCTAACGGGATTAAACCCCTCTGAAAACCCTCCCCCAAGAGTCCCCATCCGTCACCCTTTATCAATTAATATAGTAAAAGGTGGAACAAAGAGCTTCCCTCCTCTCCGTAATTAAACTTGTCCATCTCCGGAGGACAGCCATTGCGAGGACCCTCTGTAAAACTGGCCTGGATCATCAAATCTCAGCACTCAACCCCAGCTTGAGTTGCAGAAATGGGGGTGAGATAGGAGCAAATGTGTGGCCTACATGTTCCTGAAGCCTCTTATAATGGATAGAGCGCACCTTCCAAATGCCATTACTGTTGAGTGGAGAGTGATATTAACCCCAGCAGTTGTACACTGAATTCCTTCATTAAGACATCATGCTTTTACCGTCACCTTCCGCCAGAAGCTCTCAAGTCCTTATCTCTGCTGTCACCATATGTGCGAGCATGTTAACAAACCTGTACTCAGAACGGAGAATATCAGGCACTTTATATATGGATTTGTGCATGCATGGGTGAGAAAGAGAGGCCAGGAGGACTCACACTTTCACAGCTAGCCGAGCTTTTGATAGAAATTAGTTTTGCACAATATGCAAATTCCTGCAGTTGAAAAAGGGGTTCTTTAAGTGACAGGTTGATATGTGATTAAACGACAATTAGAGCGCTGGAAATAAGCGACGGCAGCGGGTCAAGTGCCGAGCTGCCAAGCTGAAAGGTAGCAGACTATTGAGGAAACAGTCATGTGAGAGGCCAGGAATGGCACCCAAAACAAATTAGCTGTTGCAAGGAAAAAGGTTGTAACAGGTTGTCAGCAAATGTGTAAGAGAGAGAGAAAATAAAGTCAGAGGGCCTCATTCATGAAACACGAGCAGAATTAATTTTTGATTAAATTGTTTGTAAGCCGTTATGGCGTAAATTCTCAGATTCATGAAAGTTTTCGTATTTTCAAAATGTTAGTCAGTACGATCAAAATGTACACCTGCTCCTGACCATGTGTAATCATAGATATCAGAACGTTTTGGGTTCTTTCAGACAAACTGCTATGAAAAAATGAACTAATTATTAAATGAGTGAAATTAACCTTAAAAAAAACTAACATAAAAATCTTTTATTTTGAAACGTTTCTTTGCTGCTTGCATTTTTTAACATTTTTTTCAAAGTATATTTTTTCCCCCCAATTCTGCTTATTTCATTTCCAGCAGAATTTCTTGACATGGGGTGAAGTTTCATGGAAAGATGACATTTGTGTTAATTAAATAATAATAATACAATTAAAAATGGCCAGGTAAATACAAAATGGCACTCCGTGTCAAAAAGGTTGCCGACCCCTACCCTAGTCCCTAGATATGGCTCTGGTCCCACCTTCAATGTAAGTCTATAGGATTTTTTCCCTTGTTTTGTATGCCTGGTGATGATTGCTTAAAAAAGTGATAGCACACCTCTCCTCAACAAGCTATACAATTTGAGGTTTAATTTGTGTCCGTAGCACAGTGCGGGAGAAGTTACGCATCGAAATTTAAATTTAGTGGTTTGTTGAAATCCTTAACACTTAGTATGAGCAATAGAACCTCTAAAATTGAAGAATGCTGAGAGGTGAGGACGTAAAAGTACCACATAATACCATTGTGGTGACACAAAGAAGTACTTTTTGTGTCTGCTTGTGTTCATGTGTATATTCAATTGTCTATTTGAACATTTCCAGAAACTGTAAGTAGATGTCAAAACACTCTCATTCTAATAATAGTGCACATTGATTTTTGCCTCCGGCTGGTTTGGGCCCTAATTGGCTATGTCCCCTTGTACCATCTCCATCTATACCAGTCTTTTCTCATGGTGAGGCTTAAAACTTTGCTACAGAAGAATTGCCTTTCTCTCCAAGAAGGATATGAAAGGCCCGTGGCCTGTCCTGGCAGCAGATGGCCGTGGCCTCTAATCCCCTTTGATGCTGTGGTGGGCAGTTGCTCCTGAACATCTCCTGTAAAGCCATGAAAACTTGAGCTACTTTTCCTCTAACTGACCCCAATTGTCAAGGAGCTGGCAGCTGTCAGACTTGGTTAGCTGTGCCTTAACTGTGAGACTGAAGGGCACAGGTTTCTCTCTCTCTCTCTCTCTCTCTCTCTCTCTCTCTCTCTCTCTCTCTCTCTCTCTCTCTCTCTGGCTTCTTGTTTTCTGTCTGTCATTTTTGTGCATTCAAAGTATGACAGCATATGCATGTAAGCCATACGTTTAAAATGTAGAACTCTTTATCAGGCTGCAATATTGTTGTTGCAGATGGCTTATGTTCCACTAAGAGGCTTAATCTTTATCACAGCTCTCCTTAATTATGCATTTCAAGCATAATGTTGAGCGTGTTGATTTCATTCTTAAACTAAATATTATGAATAGTGAAATTGTATACATTTTCAAAAAAGAAAGAAGATGTATAGAAGATTAAACTTACTTTTAAGTTCTGAAGAACAATGGTAATGTTTTTGGTTTGTTTCCCAGGAAACTGGTAAATTATACCTTGCAGTGAAAGTTTCTTTGGTGTCTGGAAAATGCATAAATGTTAATGGCTTCGTCTTAAAAAGGATACGAAATAAAGAAAGAATTATATTTAGATACTTTTAGTAAGCGTTATCAAAAGCGTTACCATCAAAGGGTTTGAACAGGAGTTTTTAAGTTTGCAGAGCTGTCCATGCGTAAGACATAACTCTTGGTCCTTTGAAGAAAGTGCCTCTTTCAGAAAGTGTCCCATGGTGGCCATGAGTTCTCTAATGGAATTTTTTAAGTATTAAAGTAAAGAGTCTTTTGTCTTCCATCTCAACCATTTCCTTTTACAAGGAGACCAGCCATAAGTGAGCACATACTGTACACCTCAAGTCTTGGTAATCGACACCACATTAGTTTGTATAGTGATGTGTTTGTATATGTTCATGGAAACTGAGGGGAAAAGGAACCTTTTGCTTGCTCCATGGCTTCACAATTGTAGCACTTATGAATAAACTTGTACTTAAGGGCTTTTATTACATTAAAATCAATCACCCAAAATGTTGAAGTGCGTTGGCACCATTATCACCTCCAGTTCTTATTAATTCGGCACTGTAAATAGAATCAGGGTTGAACTTTAGCGCAACCCTTGTCTTCTCATCTCCCTTCCAGCCTTTTCTAATTTTAATTAGAGGGAAAACATGAAAAAAAAAGTGATCAAATGCTTAGTTGTTACATTCGGTTCTGTTCCCAAACCTTTTTCACTTGTGCATGTTAGTATGCCTTCCAGAAAATGACAGTGTGAAGCAGTTCGCCATCTGTGTGCATTTAGAAATGTATTTTTCCCCATAATGGGATTGTTTCAGGCACATTTACCATAATCATGCTTTAGATTTGCTCACATTAGCTTTCACCGATGTTTACAGCATATCTTAGGCATGGTGTGATTTCACGCACACCTGATCTTGAACAGATAGGCTTGATGCTGAGTCGTGTGCTGGACTATTTCAAGACTGAAATGCGATTGTTTTAATACCATAATCCACCTGTCCTTGGCATTCAGGATTTTGATGAACTCTTCTGGTTATTTCACTGGCCTCTTTTTGAACCAGGTCATTTCATTCTGACCTCCTTGGCTGATCCCTCCTTCTCCTACATCCTTTGGCGGTCATAGATGTAACAATTTATCAGCCCACTGACCTATTTAAACAATGGCTCTTTAAGTGAACCAATCAGAGTCTCTTAAATTCACAGCCCCAAAACCAAGAGTGACTTAAGGGAATCCCTTTTGTGTCCTCCTACACACAAAATCATTATACAGCAGTGATTTGACTACTTGGTAGGAACTATATCACTCTTGACTGCTTGTTGATCTGTTAGGGTCTGTTTGTCAAATGAGAATGATGGGCACCAGCAATGACGGTTTCCCCGTGCATTGATAGCCCCCTAAGGGACAGTTAACCCTCAAATTTCTCCTGTCTTGCCTGGCTCTCCAGGTGGGCATTGAGAGTGTTTGGGGGGTGGCCAGTCAGAGATAAGAGGCTGGGGGTGATCATAATGCTTGTTGATGATCATAATGCTTGTTGATGGTCATGGAGATCTGCTACATTAGGATGTAGAGGAAGTTCAAGCAGAAGCGAGTGCATTAGACACCCCCCTTCTGTCCTCTCTCTTTTCCTTATCTAATGTACTTTGCGAGGAATTGAAAATAGGGGTCAATAATTCTGCATTTTAATTATTAACCTGGGTCCTTCTTAATTGTGCTTTTTAAAGCCTCTGTGCATGGACATGATACTTTATTGCTCTGTTAGTCCGGGCAAGCTTTGACCAGACCTCTTTTGTACAGAACTCCCTCTCTATTTCACTGGATTCTAATGCCTTGTTTTTCTTTTTTTCTCTCTATCTCTCTCCCTCTTTCACTATAGTGTAGTGCACTTTTGTCTGTACATTCAGGTTTCCCGCAGTCATGTAAAACCTGGAGATGTTATGGATTTTTTTTTTTTATTTCCTGGCCTGGAAGTGTCATAGGAATGTATATAGTCAATATAATTTTTTTCCAGTTATGCTCAGCTTTAAATTACTTTAAATTATTTGTGAGTGCAATCTCTGTATAATGATTTTTAACATGCGTAATTGAGTAAAACGATTGGAAAAGTAATGGAAATTCATTGTCCAAAATGTGTGGGAACCCTATACATTACTGTTACCCTTGTGTGTGTGCTTATTTGTGTGAGAGCATCACATTCAGGCAACAGATCATTTTAATTAGAAGATGCATTGATTGACATGATGGCTCTGGGCACAGATGCAGGGATATCCAACAAATATTGTGGTCGTGGTGACCTCGTTAACAACAAACATAAAGCATTTTTTTAAGAAAAACAAACAAAAAACTGGGACAGTAATATTTCGAAATACGTCCTAAATGATCTTTTTACCCATTTACCCCAAACAAATTAAATAAATAAAAAACATTATCTATCTATCTATCTATCTATCTATCTATCTATCTATCTATCTATCTATCTATCTATCTATCTATCTATCTATCTATCTATCTGACTGTCTGTCTGTCTGTCTGTCTGTCTGTCTGTCTGTCTGTCTGAAAATTATATTTCATATTTATATTTTTTTCAATTTAATGTGCATAATATTAAGTTTATAGTATTATATTTTATATTTAAATTATGTAAGTATATTTTTGTATTTATTAAAATTAATTGTGTGTTCGGTTATATGTATTTACTTATTGGTATATGCTGTTGTGAGCATCAAGTCGAGCAGAAATTGCTTTTTAGCAGGAATGATCAGCCCAGTATAAACTTATTCCTGCTGCTGGCTGGACTCAGACATTGCCTATTATTCAGTGTGGGAATGTTTAGTTTGAAACACAAGCGTGTTATTGTTGCCACATTGATAAGAGAGCACAGACGAGCCGCTGGGGTGGCAAAAATTAAAAACACTTTCAGAACTACCAGGCTTAACCCACAACCGATAGGAAAAAGAAATCCTATTGGTTCCTGTCGTTTCCTTAACGTCAAGTGGTTTTAACACAGTGTTTATAGCATATTAATGTAACATTTAAACACTGGATCAATGAAGTCTCTGTGCCGTAGTGTTCATTTTTCAGGTTCTAGAGCTGTCAAGTGACTTGTACACCTACAATTGTACAGTACAATGAACTGCACTTTTGTGCCGCCACAGCTCAGATCTACTGCTGTTGTGTGGGAGCTGAAGAGAACGATGTAATTACTGTCTCTGAATTCATATAGTGATACAAAAAATAGTATTTATCCACTCTCCTGTGCTGCTGTCCAGGCAGATGGCAGCAAGAGAAATGCGTTTGCCCAATAGACAGTGGGAGTCATGACAAGTACCTTCTTTGTCTCCTGCTTTGCAAAAAAGTACCATGGTACTACCATGTTATTTTGGACTTTTTACAGTGGTTATGCAAAGATTTTTTGGAAATACCATGGAAATGTACCATTATATTTATGATGGATGTTTATATTCATAAGTACCACATGCATACCATATTATATGGGTAGCTGATATGTCCTGCGGTGTGACTCCATATACTCCATATGAAGACTATTTTAAATGAACTTAAAATCTGAAAAATTTAGATTTTAAAGAAAAGTCCATGGGCTAACTACTCATAAATATAATAATAATAATAATAATACAGACCTATAGTATATATTAAAGTGCCATCTCATACTTTATCATGATACCACCAAAGTCATTTTTGTAAGGATATTACGTTTGTTTGGGAAGAAAGCATTCACTGTAACAGAAACTTAAATGTACTGTCAATGTCCTTCAATCTGACCACCCCCACCTCTCCACACCCATCCACGCACAAATAAACATAAAAAGCGAATTTGTTTGCTACCTAATTTCAGAGGCCCGGGCATGGGATATTGTGTACGATAAGTTAAGCTTTGTCAAATGTTGACATGTGTCGCAAACATGGAGCCCTTAGCAGAGCATATATAAAGAGTGCAGGCGGACAGGACTGTCAGCACATGAGGAGAAGAGAAGCTTTGAAATTAGATTAGCTTGCTGCTCAACGCTTGCATTCCTGAGCCTAATGGCAGTTGTGTCTCTACATACGACGCACAGATACACTGCAAAGACACCTCTTATGACTACAGCAACATGCTTTATCTTAAAAACCCCATGAAATCACATTTCTTTCCTGTTTTGACAAATTTCCTGTTCAACCAGAAAGTTTGGGTGGGACGAATCGGAGGACTTGTCACTTTTTTAAATAGCCAATAGGATTTAGTTACATTACAGCCATGAACCATGATTTGCTACTTGCTATTGCTGGACAGGGGTAGGATACATTAGGGGGAGGGGCATTCTCATTCTAGAGAGGATAAAATTTGTAATGCAGGATGAGTCATCAATATTATTGTTCCACTTCCCTTAAGGAAAAAGACTATTTTAGATGTATATGTCTGCTGAGTTCATTTTGTCAAGTTTTAGCAGTACTCATATATTGGCCTCTAAGCTAAAAGACATGAAGTAAAAGCCATAAAAATCCTATTTCAAGGTATGACATGTTTGAACAGCATCAACAGACATAAGGCAGAATAAATTAAGGCGCCTAAAAGCTCTAACATTATGCACTTTGGACATACATACATATGTAATGTAACTGTTTATGACAAAAACTGCATTATTTGATGGACTAGAATGTCAGGATTACACCCTGGACTGTTTGTAGAGTAGGTGACGGATTGTGTTGGTCCAGTGCCACACACCTGCCTGCGCCTTCTTACACAAACACACATGCAAACAGTGCCGCCCGTCTGCCACGTGCATGTGTATACCGCTGAGGTGTGGACTCCTGTCAGGACCTCTTATTATATCCCAACAATCTCTCTCACCTTGGATATGCCCCCCTCCAAACCTCCTCCATCAATCCATCCATCCCTCCCTTTCTCTCTCCCTCGGGGTGGGAGGGAGGGTGGGGTGTCAATGGCAAACTGTCCTGTACGAAAATAAATAATCAACATAAAATTGGGAAACAAAGAGCTGGAGCCCCTTAATACGCAAACACCTCCAATATGCTGATGTTTTTCTTTTGCACATTGTGTTTTCTAAATTGCCTTTGACTGCGTGCATCGGTAATGAAACTTTATGTCCTTGCGGAAAGGACAGCTAGTCCAATTCAGTTAGGCCTGGGACCATCCTCTCTTGCTGGTTTTTGCACGACTTTTTTTATACCTTGGCTTGTGAATAAATGAACCCAGGGTGTGGGTTTTTTTCCCCCCCATATTTGTGTAAATTGCTTTAAAAGCATTTTATCATGTCATAAAAAAGTGCAATTGATCCAGAGTGCCTGGCCCATTGGACAGCTGTGTATTTTGTTAATGGCCACTTTGCTCCAAGCGGCTTATTAAAAAATTTATATATAAATGCTAAAATTGCATAAATTATTTAAACACAAAGTAAGCATTTTTTGTTTTGGTCTGGGGGGCATTGAAGAGGAGATTGAGTTTAGTAAAGCATCCCCTGATATCAAGTCATATTCTTGTTCTGATGCATATATACTGCTCGTATAAGGACTGGTGTAGAGATGCGCAAACAGTATGCGCAAACACGCACTCGCATGCAGAGGCGTAGAAAAATAGTATATATTTTTTGATGACTTACTTTCAGCAACTATGGAATGTAACTCATATCCTGGTTGATTGTACTTTCGAGTTTTATGATTTTTTTCATTGATTTGTTTCCCCGGCGCAGCTGCCGACCTCTATTGAGGGACGAACGTAATCAGCACTGACGCAAATTAGATGGTTATTCGTTTCGAAAATTGACAGAAAAACAATAAAAAAGATGAAATGCTCCCAAATCAATAGATATAATGAAATTCAAATAATCTGAGAGATGAGGTCTCCATGGCAACTGATAATGTGGAAAAGAAAACAATTTAATAAAGGACAGACACGCTTTGAAAACAGATTGGGGGGGGGTGGCTATATAGCGGTGAGAGGGGAGCAGATGAGAGTAGGGCAGGAAGGGAGGTGGGGTGGAACAGGAGCGAGAAAGAGAGAGAGAGAGGGAGAGAGAGAGAGAAAGATGGAAAAAAGGAGGACGGATGTTTGTGGCTGCTAAACCGGCGGGTCCGTCGCTTGTTTCCCCCGTGTGAAGGATCTGTGTCTATCCCAAGGACGCCGCAATAATTAGAAAAGCTTTCATGCCAGAAAGTGCAGATTCAGGTTTTAATACACAAAATTATTTCAGGGGCAGTGAATCGTAAAGCCATTTGTTGGTGACCTTCCTGAGGGGCCCCCATGGTATGGGGCAAGATGGAGGCAGTGTGGCAGGGCAAGCTGAGTTATGGCATATTTGTGTTTTTATAGCTGCTGAGGGAATGGAGATGGGAGGAGGGCAGGGGGGCTGTTAGAATGAGGAGGGGGGGCTGTGGGACTTGGATAGGGGCAGAGTGTTTGTGTTTCTGTAGACCAAGAGTTGATGATGCTGGAAAGAGAGAGAGAAGAACTAAAGACTTGCAGATCTGGCTGTATTTACAGATCAGTTGTCAGAAAAGCCATTTAGAAAGAATGCGTGCGTGCGTCCCAGCACAATTACAGCCAAAGTGCCTATTAGAAAGTAAAAGATGACAAGTGTCATGATCTGAGGTCTTCGGTTAAGTGTAAACTGTATTTAAAAGTGATTTTTAATGAACACATGAAGGCGATACTTAACTGCTACTTTTTCAAATAATAGACATATTAAAGGTGGAGTGTGTCATGTCTGTGCCAATATCATCTCCAAAAGGACCTGCAAATCCATACTGACAGTTTTCTAACAGATTTTAGGAACACTCCACATGTTTTCCATTGGTCGGAATATTCTTGCACCAACCTCATGCCATTGGTTGAGCCAGTGTCAAACTGATTTTATGAATAAAATAAAAATTACGTGACTGTGGCAACATTTTTTGCAAAATGATATCTTGTTGATCCC
The DNA here is from genome assembly GCA_032164185.1 of Moxostoma hubbsi. Taxonomy (NCBI): domain Eukaryota; kingdom Metazoa; phylum Chordata; class Actinopteri; order Cypriniformes; family Catostomidae; genus Moxostoma; species Moxostoma hubbsi. Next base: position 58,054,347 of record JAVLUX010000001.1, read on the forward strand.
TACATTTATCTAGTCAGTTCCAAAGTTAAATGTCCACAGTGTGGTGCTAAAAGCAACTTTATTTTGTAGGTTAATGTTCTGTCAAGATTTATATTAACAAAGCCTACCACCCTACCCTAAACCTAAACCTAACCGTAACTGATAGTGGCATAAAAGGCAAATGTGAAAAACTGCTGAAGCAAAAGCATAATTTAGTTGTGCTTCTTCGACACTTTCAACACTTGATGCAGTTTCGGCAGTTAAGCTACCACACAATTCAAATCACACCAAAACAAGCTTGTAAATGTAGTTGGTTATGTAATGTAAATATTAAAATGTGTCGCTTTACAAGCTATGCTCTACAGTGTGTGTTTTGATGTCACAAGATAGCACTGTGTGATTAACAGAGCGAAAAATACGTGTTTTTGAACTGGTAACCTGCCCTTTCACTCGTCATTTGCGAAAGTGAATAAAAGTCATTGTAGCGCCTCTAGTGTTCATTTCACCAGTAATATGCCTCAAAATGTACCACAAACCACGTCAAAATCATTTAGCAAAAACGTAGGTATAGTAACGTGATACTTTGAGACCAGGTTGACCAATGATGCTTTTTTCAGGCTGGCCGTAATATTCAAACAAACAGAGTAATGTTTTGATAGCTTTCGGGGTATTTAATCTACAAATGGCTTACGTACTGTATAGTTATTTCTTCACTGTAAACTTGGATATCAGAAAGGATATTTTTAAGATCCATTTAAGATCAAGTGTTTTATTGTCAAAATTGGCTGCACAGTACTGTATCAAAACTGTCTTCATCTTTACATTACAGATCATTTTAGCGCTGTGAAAAAAGTGCCAGAATCTCATTAAACCTGTCTCAGCCAGTGGTTTGTTTGAGGCATTGCTTTTATTTCACTCTTTGTTTAATTTCTCTTAAACACTGTCAGTTTGCTTTCATGCTAACACTATTAACAGTTGGTCCAGGATAACATGTCTGGCTACACCAGCTCCTCTTATCCTGTTCAGAGATATAAGCAAATTAAGCCTCCTCCAGCTAATACTGTAATATCCTTATGAGCGTCACGCTAAATAGAGAACCAAAGTTTGCTTCTATTGACACACAGGAACGGTATTAACCCAGAGGAAAATTGTGTTGCTTAGACATTGCTCTTTTATACCGTAAAGGAGTTCTCAGAATAAACTTCTGCCTATACACTTTCTGAAATGTTTCTCCTCAAAATTCCTTTGGGTTCATATGAGAATTTGAATGCAGACGTTGCATCTTTATAGATTTCTGAGCAGGAGAATTAGGCAAAAGTCTCTATTTGCTCTCCAATTCTTTCCTGTGGCTGTCCTTTTCTAAATGTAGTATCAGTGGACATGTTTCCATATTCAGCAGGTCAACGCTTTTTTGGCTTTGATCAATCAATCAATCTATGCATGAATAAATTGAGAGGCAAAGCATGCTACTCTTCTTCGCATGGAGGAGGGTACGAGCATCCCTAACACACATGCATGACCACACACACACACACACACACACACACACACACAAAGCTACACAGCTCATACTCTCATTTGTGACCAGGAGCAGATCCCTGCTCTCATTCCACATTATTTCCCCTGTTCCGTCGACACACCTCGTATTTGAAGAAAGATTGTTTTTTAGCTCACCCTTGCTATAATGTACAGTTTGAGGCTGTCCGGCCCGTGATATTAATTTGAGGCTTCGTCTCAAATTCTTCTGTCTGAGGGACTCATCTCAGATAGTGAGAGAGAGAGATGGAGGGGGGGGGGGGGGGGGGGGGGGCTGTCATCAGACTTGACAGAGGGTCCGGGTGGGCAACGGCTCCAGCATTAATACTCCAATGTGAAAAGGGCCCCACAAGTAGGAGCGAAACTTGAAATTCCCCACTGAAGAATAGCCCAAAGCTGACAAATCTGGCAGAGTTGTGTCAAATACTCTCTCATTTCTTTCTTTTAATTTATTTATGTTTTTCCTCTAATAAATCTGACAAAAGTGGAATAGAAGTGGAGAGTTAAAGTTTAATTCCCAAAAGTAGCTGCAAAAATCATGGGTCAGACAGACAGATAGCCACGCCCCATACTTACGCCACTGGTTGAGCCTCTGTTGCCGTGTCGGGCTGTTAGAGATGCTCAAACAACCAGAGCAATGTCGAAAGCACCACAGTGTTTAACATTTTCAGGGATATCAACCTATGAATGTCTCACTTATAGTTGTCTCTGTCTACATATTGCGGTATTTAACACCAAATAAATGTACACGCTTCAGATTTAAATGTGACACTGTGGCGCCTGGTTTCAATAGAGTGGCACGTTGTTACTGTCAGCTGCAGGCAATCTCTCTCTCGCTCTCTCTCTCTCTCTCTCTCTCTCTCTCTCTCTCTCCACTACTCACTTAACGGCATGAGCTCACAGTGACTTCCAGGAGAGCGGCTGACCAGTCTAGCTTTCCTCTGCTCACTCAGCCTTGTATCACAGGACATCGACTTCAAACAAGTGGCCCTTTTTCTTTCTATCTTTCTCTCTCTCCTGGGCCTGTTTTTCCACAGTGACTGTGGGGAGGAGAGGGTGTTGAAGGACCCCTACTGGTAAAGTGGGTAAACACGCACAGCCCTGACATCTGTGCTGTGAGAGAGAGGGAGAGTGAGGGAGTCAGAGAGGGAGAAGGGTAGAGTGAGAGAGGGCGAGTGCAGCCCAGCTGTAAAGGCGCACAGGGAGAGCAGAGAAAAATGCCTTGCTTTGTGGAGAGAATCCCTCCAAAGCAGCAGGGAGAGGTGAGACAGGGAAAGGAGGGCTGTCTCCTGCCAGGTAAGACCTGCGCCACACACACACATGCGCGCGCACACACACATACACACACACAGTTAGATGCTGGTGGCTTGAGCATGTTGTGGAGTGGGATGGGTGTGAGGGTGTAGAATGACAAAGACACTCATTACTTTCACTGTGTGTTTTGGTTAAGTAAAACCTCACTGATGTTATGACTGAGTGTAAATATGAGGCTAAGGAGTGAGTTTTTATTTTTGGGCTTGCAAGTGATATTGCATGTGTTTGTTGAAACCCTATGTTTATTTTTAATTATTTAATTTACTTAATTTATTTAGATTGTTTGTACAGTATTATATCCTTTAATTAGATTTACTGCTTTTATAATGGTACTTTATTAAATTGTTTCATTTGTTTATCAACTTTTTTACCTTATTTATTTAGATTGTGCAGTATAACATCCTTAAAAAAATAAATATGATTTTTATTTTTGTCACACTGCTTTAGACTTTTGCAAATAATTTTTTTTAATTAATAAATTTAAGTTCAAAATTTAAGTTAAGTTTAAAATAATTTATGTAAATTGTTTGTGGAGTAATCATTTTTTTAAATTATGCATTTTTTTATTGCATCTATTTTTTACATGATTCGTTTTCTTAATTTATTTATATTGTTTGCATTGTATTAACCCAATAAAAACAAGAATTATGAGACTTTCTTTAGTTTTATAGTTTTAAGAATTTAAACAAAAAAAAAAAAAAACAATATTTTAAATTATATATTAAATTTCATGCATTTATTTAGTCTGTTTGCATTGTAGTAAATCCTTAAAAACAACAACGCATTTTATTTAGTTGTCCAGCCATTGTGCCTGCTCCACAGGTGTGACATATTTAAAGTTCTTAATTTATTATTTATTATTCCCTAAAATAATTCTAATGTTCTTAAATGATTCTAATTCAGATGTTCTCCTGTAATTTCTGTTTATATTAAATGTGGATTAGTCAGCGTGTACTTTTTCTATTAAATTATTGTTCTTAATTACGTGCAAGGCCTCAGCTAGCGATTGCACAGAATTTCTCAGTTACATGACAAGTGGCATTATTTGCCCAGCTAAGCGAGTGACTGCTATTATTGAGTGAGCTCTCTCGCGCTTGTTTAGATATAGATGTTCTGAAGAATCTCTGTCAACTGGAAGATTTTCCACAAAGCTTCTGTTCTGGAATTCAATTATATCTTCTCCTTTTTGTTAAATAAATACAGTGTCTTAAAAATCTAAACACACATTTGCATGGAGCTCAGTGCTTTGCCAAGCATGCAGTTTGCTGAATTGGGCCCAGTGCAGGCCTGAATATGAAGGCAGACTGAAACGGTAGTTTGTCTCTTTTTCACCCTCTTGTTGATTTGTTTCTATAGCTGATATAATTGAGCCCTCCATGAAAGGTGAGGTCACAATTGAATTTGGCTTACGTTTCCGTGGTGATCTGGCAATGGTTCCGATGTCCCAGCGGATTTATTTGTTTGTTTGTGCGGTAGCGTGTGCGTGTTTCTGTGCATAAACACGAGCACAGGAGATTTCACTGAGCAGATATTTCCCCTCTGTTTTCATGGTTGGAGATTTATGACTGAATTGTTGAGTACATGTTAACTGTAACTGTTGATTTATAGAGATACTTAGAGTAAGTGAGGGTGCACCAACTAAGAGGGGCAGAAAAAGATATAGGCCTTTTAAGTTAATGTAGAAATAGAGCCTTTTTAAGTAATAATTGTGATTACTGGGTGGGGGTAGGGAGAGATGTGCGGGCGTTCAGCCAGAGGAGAGGTATATTTCAAGACGCTGTCTTCAAATATATCAGATAATAAGGACTGGACTAGCGTGGGTTTTGATAGTTTGTAAATATTTTAATTAGAAGTTTAATTAGAAGTTAGCACTTTTTCAAGGCATGACATGATACCAGCCTTATCACCAAAACAAGTATAGCTTTATGCAGGTATTCCGCATGTAAAAACGCATGTAGTTTTAAAGGAACCAGCTACTTTATTCATTAATATCTTCTCTTTCCAGGGAATATTCAGTAGCATTCAATGAGATTTAAATATGCGTGCTCCCCTGAATGTGATAGACCTCCATCACGACATGTGGATAAATCTTTTCCTTGGAGGAATACTTTTACTTTTTTAACTACCTTTTAAGCTGAATGAAATGTTTCCCTAGTTTGCATGCGGATGACTTTATTTCTTAGCAGGGATTTAAACCCACTCAATCCCCCTATAAATACATCCTTTTCCAGCAGCACACCGGCCGTAACTCATCTATCTAAACTCATATTGCAAAGAGATCTTTGTTTTAGTTCAGTCAAATCCATCAAGTTAACAGCTGCCTCTTTCAGATCTCTTTTCTCACCATCTTTAAGTAGGGAAACCCTCATCAAAATTTTTTTTTTTCCTCAAGCATGCTGCCAGACTGCCAGTCTGAATGAAAATGGAATTGTGTGTTATTTGAGCTTTGCTCTAATGCTGGTGTCACTTGTTGATGTCCAGAATCTAAAAAGACCCTTTTTGGCATTTACTGTATTTACAGGAATAGACATATATACAGATCAACCTAAAGATATACAGTGGTCCAAAAAGTATTTGGACCCCTTTATACACTTAAGTCACAGTTAAAAAATAAATGAATTGAATTGCATTAAATAACAAAGTTTCAAACCAAGTAGCTTTTGCAATTTTTTTATTTATTTATATAGATTTTTTAGAAATAACTTTTTTCAGCCATTTTTGCAATGACTTTTAAACAACTGGTGTCAAGGTAATGTATGAAATAACTTCCCTTGAAAGGCCTGCGCCCCTGAGTCTTCTCTTTACTGTTGTACATGAAACTGGAGTTGAGCGGGTAGAATTCAATGAAGCTGTCAGCTGAGGACATGTGAGGCATCTATTTCTGAAACTAGAGACTCTGATGTACTTATTCTCTTGTTTAGTTGTACATCTGGCCTTCCACATTTCTTTCTGTCCTTGTTAGAGCCAGTTGTCATTTGACTTTGAAGACTGTAGTGTACACCTTTGTATGAAATCTTTCAAGTATTGTATAGCCTTCATTCATCAAAACAATGATTGACTGATGGGTTTCTAGAGAAAGCTGTTTCTTTTTTTTTTTGCCATTTTTGACCTAATATTGACCTTAAGACATGCCAGTCTATTGCATACTGTGGCAACTCAAAAACAAATTTTGCCACTTTGGTGAATTAAAATACCAATTTCCTTCCAAAACAGAAAAATCTGTACATTATTCCAAACTTCAAACTGAAGTCTTGGCTGATTTCTTTTGAATTTCCCATGATGTCAAGTAAAGAGGCTCAGAGTTTGAAGGTAGGCCTTAAAGTACATCTCCACAGGTACACTTCCAATTCAGTACACTTCAGAAGCTGACTTTCTAATTGGCTAAAGGCTTGACATCATTTTATGGAATATTCCAGGCTGCTTAAAGGAACAGTTAACTTAAGGTATGTAAACTTCTGACCCACTGGAATTGTGATATAGTCAATTAAAAGTTAAACAATCTGTCTGTAAGTGATTGTAAGCCTAAACTTGCCAAAACTATAGTTTCTAATATTAAATCTGTGGAGTAGTTAAAACAAAGAGTTTTAATGACTTCAACCTAAGTGCATGTAAACTTCTGACTTAAAATATATTTATACAGTACTGTGCAAAAGTCTTAGGCTCATAAGGTTTTTCAAAAAAGCCTTTTTCTTAAGATGGTTATTTGTATCTTCAGCTTTAGTGTGTCAGTAGGAAATATAAATGTTACTTTACTAACATTACTTTTGCAAATAGTAAAGATTAGAATAGAAGAACAGGACGCTCTGCAACAGATGTCATGGCTCCCACAAAGCCCCACACTGAACATCGTATCATTCTGAGATTTCATAAAGAGACAGAAGCAATTGAGACAGCCTAAATAGACGAAGAACTGTGATGAATTCTCCAAGAAGCTTTGAACATCCTATCTGCCAACAACCAAGAACAGCTGTGTCCAGGTGTACCTAGGAGAATTGGTGCTGTTTTAAAGGCAAAGGTGGTCACACCGAATATTGATTTAGCTTTTTTATTTTTATTACGCTTTATATGATATTAATTGATAAATGAAAACTATTTCTGTCATTATATTTGAAGAGATCCTTATTATACAACATTTTTCACAAGTGCCTAAAACATTTGCACAGTACTATATATACGGAGATAATAATGACACATAGTTTTCATTTATCAATTAACATCATACAAAGTCCAGTAAACATAAAAAGCTGAATCAATATTCGGCGTGCTCACCTTTGCCTTTAAAACAGCACCAATTCTCCTAGGTGCTTAAGACAAATGCTTTTGTGAAACATCTCATGTGCCTAAGAATTTTGCACAGTACTAGCAGGCCCTATTTCCTGCAGCCATCACTCCAAAAACTTATATTTGAGTAATCATGCTAAATTGCTCATTTGGTGCTAGAAAATCACTTGCCATTATATCAAACACTGCTGAAAGCTATTTGGATCATTAAATGAAGCTTAACATTGTCTTTGTGATTGTTTTTGAGTTGCCACAATATGCAATAGACTGGCATGTCTTAAGATAAATATTAGGTCAAAAATTGCAAAAAATGAATCAGTCAATCATTATTTTGCTATACAATGCTTGAAATTTCCAAAAACTGAAGATTTCATATAAAGATGTACACTACAGTCTTCAAAGACAAAGGACAACTGGCTCTAATAAGGACAGAAAGAGATTTAGAAGGCCCGGATACAACTAAAGAAGATGATAAGTACATCAGAGTCTCTAGTTTGAGAAATAGATATCCTCAGCTGACAGCTTCATTGAATTCTACTTGCTCAACACCAGTTTCATGTACAACAGTAAAGAAAAGACTCAGGGGTGCAGGCCTTATGGGAAGAATTGCAAAGAAAAAAACACTTTTGAAACAGGAAAACAAAAAGAAAAGGATAGAGTGGGCAAAGAAACACAGTCATTGAACAACAGATCATTGGAAAAGAGTGTTATGGATCTTAACACCATTGAGCTTTTGTAGGATCAGCTAGACTGTAAGAAGTGCCCGACAAGACAGCCACATCTATGCAAGTGCTACAGGAAGTGTGGGGTGAAATGTCACCTGACTATCTGGACAAACTGACAGCTAGAATGTCAAGGATCTGCAAAGCTGTCATCGCTGCACGTGGAGGAATTTTGATGAGAACTCTTTTAGTAGTTTAAGACAGTAGTCTAAATGTAATTGTAATTTTGCATGTTATTAATGTCCTGACTATACATTGGGATCAGTTGTATGCCACTTTGGTGAATAAAAGTACCAATTTCTTTCTATAAGAGCAATATATATACACACACATAGATAGATAGATAGATAGATAGATAGATAGATAGATAGATAGATAGATAGATAGATAGATAGATAGATAGATAGATAGATAGATAGATAGATAGATATAGACTTTATTTTAAAGTGTGACTTAAATGTTTAAATACTTTTTTAGGCCACTGTATAGCCGACAAGTTCACGTTATACCCACAGAAATGCCTTGTGACCATGTGATATTATAGAGGGTCTAAAGGATTCAACATCATAGTGACAGTAGAGCGCTTAGAAGCAGAAGATCTAAAAGCTTGTGAAATTAATGGGATTTGTGTTGGAAAGGTTGGTGTATGGAGCTGGGTGGGATAAATGTGTGATAGCGGAGAGCGATCTGATCTCAGTTCTGGGGTGGAGGAGACAGAATCTCTCTCAGGGCCCTTGTTCGGCTGTGATCCGCCTGCTGCTACCTTCTGTTCTCCACCGTTAGTCCCAGCGGCTTCTCACAACTGACATGCACAACTCCTCATTGGGCTTGAAGCCCTCTGATGTCTCACCCTCCCCTCCATACCATCTTCTTCTGGTGCTTTGCATTTTGTTGTATTTGTGGAAAAGCCCAGCGCTGAGCAAGAGTAGTCAGTGGTAGTTCCCTCTCTCTCCTTATCTCCTGTTCCCTCCGTCCTTCCAGTTCTCTGTTTGATCTTGCTATCATCTGCTTTCTCATCTCCTGTCTGATCAGCACCTGAGAGCCAACACTTTAAGAGGATACCATTTGAAGAAATGGGCAACGGCAAGCCATCGACTCTGATAAACAAGATGAAAACAAAAGCCAACAGCAATGGTTTGATAAAAGGCCATCAATGGAGGGGCTCGTTTTATACCTACTTGTTACAGCATCCATCCACACACATTAGCTCTGTTGTAAAACCTATACTTTAAACTAAAATAGACATAAATATTGGGTAAAATAATCCTTCTCGCAATTTTTTTTTATCAACCAGTCTTTAATGAAAGTGTACAACTATAGTTACAGTAGTAGTTAAGGATTGTTCCGCACAGTGGCAAGACAGCTGAAGGCCTCCACATGCCCAGTGTTAATATTAGTTTGGTTGAAGAGAGTCCATAAGCTGATCAGTGGGGAGAGCAGCTCGGTTTGCCTCAGGCCGTGCCAGGCCCTGCGTTTGGCTCTCACTCAGAGGATTGATGTCTGGAAGTCAGTGGGGGCTCCACTGTACCTTTATTACTCATCAGCTGGGTACCAAACTAATTTGATAAAGCGCCACTTAATACACCAAACACACACACACACACACACACACACTGTGAAAGTGGCTGGCACGCCATCAAGTATGTCACGCCGCCCAGCAAAAGGCCGGCACGTCACTTAAAGTCAACATGAAATGCCAATTGTAACCCATTCTGCTTCCGTAATGTGATGAATTACTGCTATCTATCTATCTGTCTGTCTGTCTGTTTATCTATTTGTCTGTCTGTCTGTTAATCTATCTATCTATCTATCTATCTATCTATCTATCTATCTATCTATCTATCTATCTATCTATCTATCTATCTATCTATCTATCTATCTGTCTGTTTATCTATTTGTCTGCCTGTCTGTTAATCAATCTATCTATCTATCTATCTATCTATCTATCTATCTATCTATCTATCTATCTATCTATCTATCTATCTATCTATCTATCTATCTATCTATCTATCTATCTGTCTGTCTGTCTGTCTGTCTGTCTGTCTGTTTATCTATTTGTCTGTCTATCTGTTTATCTATCTATCTATCTATCTATCTGTCTGTCTGTCTGTCTGTCTGTCTGTCTGTTTATCTATTTGTCTGTCTGTCTGTTAATCTATCCATCTATCTATCTATCTATCTATCTATCTATCTATCTATCTATCTATCTATCTATCTATCTATCTATCTATCTATCTATCTATCTATCTATCTATCTATCTATCTATCTATCTATCTGTCTGTCTGTCTGTCTGTCTGTCTGTCTGTCTGTCTGTTTATCTATTTGTCTGTCTGTCTGTTAATCTATCTATCTATCTATCTATCTATCTATCTATCTATCTATCTATCTATCTATCTATCTATCTATCTATCTATCTATCTATCTATCTATCTATCTGTCTGTCTGTCTGTCTGTCTGTTTATCTATTTGTCTGTCTATCTGTTAATCTATCTATCTATCTATCTATCTATCTATCTATCTATCTATCTATCTATCTATCTATCTATCTATCTATCTATCTATCTATCTATCTATCTATCTATCTATCTATCTATCTATCTATCTGTCTGTCTGTCTGTCTGTCTGTCTGTCTGTCTGTTTATCTATTTGTCTGTCTGTCTGTTAATCTATCTATCTATCTATCTATCTATCTATCTATCTATCTATCTATCTATCTATCTATCTATCTATCTGTCTGTCTGTCTGTCTGTCTGTTTATCTATTTGTCTGTCTATCTGTTAATCTATCTATCTATCTATCTATCTATCTATCTATCTGTCTGTCTGTCTGTCTGTCTGTCTGTTTATCTATCTATCTATCTATCTATCTATCTATCTATCTATCTATCTATCTATCTATCTATCTATCTGTCTGTCTGTCTGTCTGTCTGTCTGTCTGTCTGTCTGTCTGTTTATCTATTTGTCTGTCTGTCTGTTAATCTATCTATCTATCTATCTATCTATCTATCTATCTATCTATCTATCTATCTATCTATCTATCTGTCTGTCTGTCTGTCTGTCTGTCTGTCTGTCTGTTTATCTATTTGTCTGTCTATCTGTTAATCTATCTATCTATCTATCTATCTATCTATCTATCTATCTATCTATCTATCTATCTATCTATCTATCTATCTGTCTGTCTGTCTGTCTGTCTGTTTATCTATCTATCTATCTATCTATCTATCTATCTATCTATCTATCTATCTATCTATCTATCTATCTATCTATCTATCTATCTATCTATCTATCTATCTATCTATCTATCTATCTATCTATCTATCTATCCTATATGAGCTGGAATCAAACTCAAATTTCCAGCATAAACACCACAGTTCAACATGTTCTAAACACTAAGCCATGGTTCTGACATACAGAATGGCTATATCTGTGACAAAATGATTGGCATATAGATTGCTGTAGTGAGATGTTGTGTATTGTAATAGAGATAATACAGAGAGGAAAAGAGAGGGGTAGAAAGAGGAAGCGCTAGGTTTGGTAATTACTAACTGTGCACCCAGGCAGCGGAGGACAGTGTGTGAGCATGTGTGTAGGCCCTGGTGCTCTGATAATGAAGGGTTACTGTTGCAGATCTGACAGTGTTAATCTCCCCATCGTCCTAGCCTGGTATTTACCCTGCTGGGGAGAGAGCGCCAAGCCCACCTGACAACACAGTTTACCCACAGCCAGACACCTCAGCTCACACACACCTCGCATACACACTGCACAGTGACCAGTTTTAAGTGCCCATCCTTATCACAGAGACAAACCACAACATGGACTTAAAAATGAAAATTATGTCATTGCAAGGCCGTAACCATGTCTTGAACATTTATGTGTGTGTGTGTGTGTGTGTGAGTGTGGGGGGGGTCACCTTGGTCCTTTAATATAGTAAAGGCGCTGAATGCAATAATTTTCTGAATAAAGGCTTGAAATGCATTAAAGGCCCAAAATGTTATCATTTTTGGTTTTAAAAGATACATCTATTTTTAAAGTTCACACAGTACAAGACAAACTCTGGGTCTGCATTGCTAGCAATTTGCCTGTTTCAGTCATCTTATGTCTCTTTTTTATGTGCTCTCTCAAATAAAAGACGAATATAATTAGAATTTCTTTTCATCACTGATGAAACTGTAAAATTGCATGAATCTGTCAGCTGGCCATCAAAAAGAAAATACACAAAATTATTTACAGACCTCAAGTTGTCCCTCGTGGTTTTTTCGTCCCAGTACAATCTTTATACACAATATTTCTTCAAGAATCCTAACCCTGCACTCTTCCATACAAAAACAGTTCATATTGACCACTGCTGTCAAGGTCCAAAGAGAGAAAAAAAATCATTATAAAAATAGAATATAAGTAGTCCATACAGCACAAAGCTGTTGTAAGGCCCCAGAGAGCTTGGAATATAGTGCACTTTTCATATGGCCTACTGTTATGATGTCTTTATACTGAACATTTAATAGTGCTTTATAGTATTTGTCCTTTTTGAAGCTTGAAAGCTCCTGCTCAATATAAGCTGATATTGTATGGAATAGAGCTGCTTAAAATATCTATTTTTATGTTCCTAGAAAAACCCCAGCATATGTGTATTGAACAACATAAGTGTGAGTAAATGAGTGTGTATAAGTCAATTTTTAGGTGAACTACTCCTTTAACTGATGGCTCTTTCTGAGCACAAACCTGACAAGACACACTCAAAATAAAATTAATTGATTTTAAATTATGACCTGAAATTATTTGCATTAAGAATATATAACGCTGCCCTTGCCAAAAACTAAAAGCTCAATAGAAGCCACTAGTCACAGGTATAATGTTCTAGTTCTAATCTGGGTGATAATGCTGATAACTTTTTTTTTAATTGTCTTAAACAATGTCAGAGAATTTTCTAAAAAGCTGCTTCAAAAGCCTGCCAGATTACCACATTCATTGAATATCTTTATATTATAAACACATTCGCTCTTTGTCTTAAGCCTGATTACCTGAAAACTGCTCCGTTAATGTTTTCACATTCACAATTATGAATGACATCCGAATTACATACTGTATATGACATTTTAAATTCAAAAAGGCGAATTTTGCCAAATGGTGAATGCTTGGCACCCTTGGAAATTAATGTTGGTTGGTACAAAATTTTAATCATAAAACAGTGGGTAAACATTGCATGTTTAGTTAGATACTTAGATAGATACTACATCTCACATGACACAAACACGCTTAACCTGAACTGCTTGCAGATGCGTTGGCGCTGGAATAATCCACGAGATTCCCGCTTAGCTTTTTAAACTTGAGTCCCACCTTTATTGATTTGATTGGCTCATATGACATTGACAAGCATTTTCAAAATGACACTTTTTTAAATCAATATGCATGAGCAGTGCATATTGAACTGCAGCAGAACAGCAACAAGTGTATCAATTATTGGGGGGGGGGGGGCTTGTCCCCTTAACGTATATTGTGGTTGCAGCCCTGTGTCATTGTTTACTCTCCCTGATGTCTAAATATCTCCATTTGTGTTCCACTCATAAAGTAAGTCATATGGGTTTTAAAATGACATCAGGGTGAATAAATGATGACAGAATTTTCGTTTTTGGGTGAACTGCAGTATCCCTTTAAGTCTTTCTCTTTCATCTTTTCTTTCCCCATTTGAAGTTTATGAAGAACTGTTTAAGCATTACAGAGGTGCAGACTGAGGAATATGAATATGCATCGCGCCATATGGCTCTACTTGCGCTGGGACTAGATGTGTCCAGAAGGTAGAACCCATATTAATGTATTATTCTTCCCTCAAATGTTCTCACATTGCATGTGTGTGCATGGGCCAATGATGTGGCCCCATAGTTTGCCATTGTGGATGAGTGGAAATCAGATAATGGCAGCCGTGATTGTGTTTTTTTGGAGTTCAAATGCAAAAACCATGACACAAGCGTGATTGATAGGGATATTTTTGACACGTTAGGATGCGCACAGGAAGTAACCTTCTCCAAAGCCTTAATTTTTAGATGCATGACAGACCTGAATATTTATAAAATATGCTTTAATAATTGATAACAGCAATCTGTTACGGTAATTAATCAGATTTGCACTTCAACTTTCAAAATTACAGAAGTAATAATAATAAGTTGAATGCTAATGCAGGTAAGATGCAAAATTGCGACCTGTGCATGGCTGAAGCTCGAAATTCATTTGTGCTATTTTTAGTGTGTTCGAAAAACAACGGCGTGTTAATGATATTGCCCTCGCTGCTCATTTGGAGACTGTCATCAATGTCTGTGATCATTTGTGCATGTTCATTTTGTTGTGCAGTGAGCTGTTGTGCTGTTTACTTGTGTAGCTTCCGTTTGAGGGTACAGCACATCTAAAAAATCAGGAAACCAGACTGTTTTAGAGTAGAATATGCAAGAAGCTGATGTGGTTTTATCAAAAGCATATTCTTTGTTTGAGTCAGTGTGCAATACTTCCTTTTGTGTACTTCAACCAAAATAGCATACACACACACACACACACACACACACAAACTCACCTTTAGTAGAGCTGCTTTCTACTATCTCACAATGATTTAAAAAGAACAGACACTTTTTTTTTTTTTGAAAGACTATCCGGTTTGTATGTTTGCAGTTCTAAGTTTGCAGGTTTTGCAAAAAGTGGTAAAAGCATCTTTGCTAATCACTTTTATATTTGTAGGTATATAAAGGCATGGGATGCAAGAAAGCATCAACATGCAAGACATATCTTCCATTGGTATATATTATAATATCATACACCATTTATATTTGCTCACAAAACTAATTAAGCGTTTAAGAATAAACCTTAACATTAAAAAAATGTTATGTGTCAAGTGTGCCCAAACTTTTGACTGTAAGTGTACTGTAAATATATGACTACATTTGTATAAAATTCTCATACTGTATATCCGGGTGTGTTACAACATTGAGGTGTTTTGTTCTGTAACCAGCACATATTGAGCTTTATGTCTGTCACAAGGGGATTCAAATATTTTAGTCTTTTCAAATGACCACCCTTCACTTGAGCCATCTTTACACTGCAAATTTGAATTACACGGCACAGAAGCTGCATCTGAAGTGGACTACTGCTCAGACCAGTCATAAATGCATTTACACAGCAGTTACAAATGGATAAATAATGTTATGAGATTAATATTTTAAATATACATTCAGGAATAAAGAAATATGATGAATGAAAATATGAAGTTATTTTTAAATATGAAACTACATTATGTAATATATGCTCTATCATAACAACAACGAAGTTTAAGGCTAGTCTCATGCTGCATTTCATTTACACAGAACCAAAGCAGCATCAGAACTGCCTTTGAGACTAAATGCTGAGGTGGGTCAGAACTGGCGTAATGTAGTCTGGCTTTTGCGTCTTTAGATAAAGCCCAGATTATGACTTCAACTTTCTTTTAAAAATTATTGTTGTAGAAGGGCAATTGGAGGAATCCAATAATCTTTAGGCAGGTACCTGAACCTGAAGAAGTTAAGGGGGCACCTGCAAATTGTTCCTGTGTACATAAAATGTAGGAGTCTGTGAAGCAGAGCAAATGTTTTAATAGTGGCCGGGGATCTAAGCTGTCAGCTAGGCTTCCTTTCTGGAAATGTAGTTTTTTGACTTAATGTCACCTCCTTTTCTCGTTCGAAGGAGATGTGCGCCAGTGTGCAATAAAACGTAAGCAGAATCCAAGGACATTGCTTCAAAAAAAATGTCGTGTCTGAGCTCCAGTATCTGATAAGGGTAACCTTGGAAATCAATTAAGCACTACTTGCAAGCACTGTTTCTATCAAAAGCAACACTCTCACCCGAGACACACAGCCAGTGAATCAACGCTGTGCTGCGTGGCAAAGTGTCTTAAATGCTGTCAAGATGTCTTAAGATTCTTGTTAAACGAGTGCCACGACTCATTTCTCTTTAAATAAATTAATATGCTGGTGAGAGAGGGCATCTCTAAACATCGAAAAAAGTTGCTTTTTTGGTTTCACTCAGGTTATCTGAGTGGGCTCCCCTTGATGGACGGCAGGTGGAGGTTTCTGCAGTCTTAATTGATAACTAATCGAGCGCCGTGTGCTGTGTTTCCCCAGGAGGACGGCCCTAATGGTGGCTTGGCTTACTCAGCAGCACAGTTCCGGAACCACTAAATTAAATATATCCCCACAGATAATGACTCTGAGTGACAAACTCCGGTCTGGGTGGCTAAAGTGGCCACCAACCTCTCTTTGTTGTGCCCTCGTGCTGGAAGAGTAGCCCACCCCCCTTTTCCCTCCCCTTCTTCTTCAGTTGGCCTCCCCAATGCCCCGCGACTAATCACAGATCCTCGTGACAAAAATACATCTGAAGCAGTTAATCTGTGGAGATATCAGCTCAAGTGTCCTTCAGTGTTACTGGGAGACTGTCTGCATCGCCTTGCTTCCTGTTGAATTCTTCCTTCACTGCTGGCACACTGGTGCCCGGGCCCTGGCCCTCAAATCATGCCAGCTCAGTCATTTAAACCTGTGAGTCAGGGTACACTTCAATGTAACTTCCCACCAGAATTCATGTTCTTTCAAATAATAAAAATATATATGTATATAGTGCTACAGACTAAAAAAACGATTTAGGACCCAATGGCTCCTAAACTGAAATGGCTGTTTTTAGTCATCAAATCACAGAAGTGCTCCATTTAGATTTTTATTCAGAAAAAATATAGAAAGCCAAAGAAAAGGAAGACAGCTGATAGCCCATTGATCGGAGGTTTAGATAGGCCCTATTATGCTTTTTGGGATTTTACCTTTCCTTTAGTGTGTTTTTAGCTGTTTGTGCATGTAACAGGTCTGCAAAGTTATAAAGCACAAAGTCCATGCCAAAGTGAGTTACTCTCTCCCACAGAAAATACTGCTCCTGAACTGCCTCAAACGCCTGGTTGCAGTCCAGCCATTACTTCTGTGAAATAGCTACGTCACTACGTAATACATTGCATAATGACCGCCTCAGGAATTCGCTTCTCGGTAAGCCTCGAGAGCTGAAACTCGGTTATGGTAAGGGGTGTTACATTTCTGACACACGCTCTAAGCGGTTGACCAATAACAACAGACTGGGCTAGCTGACCAATCAGAGCAGACTGGGCTTTTCAGAAAGGGGGGCTTTAAAGAGACAGGAGCTACAATAGAGCATTTCAAATAGAAGGTGAAAAGAGGTGCTGCAGCATTGTACAGTATGAGAAAAATAATGTGATTTTTGAACATTAAAGCATGTAAACCTATTCTAGTAGACCTCCAATATAAAATTATGAACCTGTAAATGAGCATAGTGGGCTCTTTAATAACAGTATATATAGTTGAGAAGATAAGTTTGCAATCCCTTTTGTCTCATAAATGTTCACACCCCTTTCATAATTTATACAAATATAACAGATTAAAGATATTTATTTTATTTAGTACTGCTCTTCAGAATCTATATTGCATATATTTACATTAAGTATAGTATGTATATAGTAGCATGTTGTCTTCTTGAGCATCACTCTATGTTGTTACCTTGTGTAGTAGTTGTGTACGATTGTCTTAAGTGTCAAAAGCTTGATTTTATATATACTGTAGAGACATGTGTGTGTGTGTGTGTGTATATATAAATATATATATATATATTTATATGTTTTTTATATGAGTCTTTCTTATTGTTACCAGATGAAACAGAGACTTCAGTGTGCAAATTGAAAGACATCCCAGATTTATTGTGCTACTCCAATACCAATCAATAATTACCAAATGAAAAAAAAGCGGTACACAATATGTGACTTTTAATTGTAAAGAAGCCTGAAATACACATGACTCTTATTTTGAAATGTTTGCACTACCAGTTGTAAGATCACTGGTGGCTGATTTGCTGAGAAAGTGACTCTGATTCAAACTTCCAACCTGAACTCCTGAGTTCAAACCCTCAGTTCTTTTTGGCTGATTCATGAAAAAGTCTCAGTTCAAAAAAAGTCATTTGTTCACGACTCTCTCGTGCTGGTTTGTTGTTGTGTGCGGTACAGCGAGCTCATCACAACAGAACAGTTGAAAAGTGGCGAGAGACACACTGGTTGTGCGTGTTCTAAAAATATATTCAAAAACTCACAAGATGATATCTGATGGAACCGCGTATGAATGCACACAACCCACTGTCACCAGTAGCGACTAGATTTTAAATTATTGTCGCAATCAATTATTTTTTGCATTTGTGACCATTTTATTCGCAGTCTGGAGTCCTGGTATAAATATATGCAATATATTTAAACTCAGGCTCTCCTTGCACAAAAGCTCTACATTGTACTATAATGTCTCACTCTTTCATAAAGAGCCAGAACTGCCATAAGTTCCCCTAAAAAAATGTAAAAGGTGGATGGTGTTTCGTTTTCATCAAACAGATGATGAGACTGTCAGGTTTAACTTCTTAAACCTGTGTAAGCAAAAAAAAAAAACGAAACTTTTTTTTACAGTAGGCCTGCTACAACAATTGACGGTTCTCAATTTGGAATCAGGCCAGGTCTCTGCAGTGGTGCCAGCTGTGAAGCAGAATTCCTCTACAATTTGAACAAGTGTGATTGTTGATCGTGTCATGTGCAGAGCCATTTGCATCACCTCAACAGAAGGTTTAATATCGGAGATTTGTCTTACTTTCCCCTTGACTTTTAAATGGGTTCACCCAAAAATCTAAATGCTAAACCCATATGCTGTTGTGTTCCATGGAATCTAATAGAATCTTTACACAGTCCTGTAATATGAATGTTCAGGCGTATCAATTTTTAATCTCGTCACAAATGTGGGCTATACACAAACTTTGTTAGAGGGGAAGTATGACAAGGAGGAGGGCGTGGCCGGGCCGAGAGGATGCATGAACGGCCACACCCTCCTCGTCACAGGAAGATTATCAGTGAAGAAAGACTCCAAAAGATTCCTCAAATCTGTGATTCCTTTGAGTGTTCCTCAAAGACAGCTATTGTATGCATTCAAAAGACTTCTAAAGTGCTTTTTTTTTGTCATTTTTTTCATTCAAAAATGCTTTCTTTTAAATTAAAAAAATAAAATAACTGCATGCAGCTTGGGTTTAGATTGGGGAGTAAATAATGACATAATTGTCTTTTTTGGGTGAATTATCTCTTTAACTATTCCAGTCCTCTTGTCCTCAGGGGACATCTTAAACACTTTGTCTTATAATCTCAGAATTGAATGGTTGCTGCCTAACTGTACCTTAAACAAAATGTTTCCCTTTTCCGTTGCATCTGCATTTTCTGTCCATTGACCTTGGCCGGTATGTGTGCGGTATGTGTGTGCCTTTTTTTTCTGCATGGCTTGTTTGTTTTTGTTACCTGCAACAGGACGTAACAGAATATTGTATGTGCCAGAAGGTTCTAGTCTGCTGAAAGAGAGAGAGAGAGAGAGAGAGAGAGAGAGAGAGCAGTCAGAGTACTGTTGGTCCTTCAAGGTCAGCCCAAAGACAGCATGCAACATGCAAGGTCACATTCCAGACTAAAAACAATAACTGCTTTATTGATGGGGAAAACACACACTGCAAGCAAGCAGATATGCAACCAACTGATTAAAAATAAAACAGATTTGAGTGAGCGAGTGTGTGTTCACGCCCTCTGCATTCATATTTTGAGGCATTTGTCTCTCCAAAACAAAAACTCAAACCCGGAAAAAAGCTTATGAGCATAATTGATTTGTCCGGATGTGTATCCTCCACTAAAAAATTTATCCCTGCATGGGAATCTGAAAGAACCATTAGAGTCCATCAGACAAAAAGGGCAGAATGATAGAGTGTATAAGAGTATGTGCAGTTTATAAAACACAATCATACTTACAGTGTTATTGTCAAGGCTGAGGTTTTATTTTCGACTCAACTTCTTAATGCAACAAGCTTGCTTTTAGACTTCAAGGAGATGTTGTGTCAAATTACAATAATATGACCAAAATCAAAACTATTAAAATAAGTTGCGTGGAATGCATTCTTTCTTACCACCTCTGTGAGTTCTCAGAAGGTTTTTATTTGTGTAGTCATATTTGCCCTCATTTACACTGCAAAAACCAAACCTGGTGAACCTGCCCAGTAAATCGCCGTGCCTCCTGTCATACTGCGATACCCAACTAACCTGTTTCAAATGCAGTGGTGGGGCTTGACTGTTCAGTATGTGGGTGCAGGTGAGAAAGCCTCTTAAAAAAGAGAAAATCTATTTAAAAAAATTCCTGAAATTGTTCATGACTTTTGTTTATTTCTCAAATGAGCCCTTTTCAAATTTCTGGGTTTGGAACATGGCAGTAAACTATAGCGGGGTAAATGGCACTCCTAGCATATAGGAAAATAGCAGCCCATTGCAAATATATTATTTGCATTCCCATTTGCTCCAAATGCAAAAAATTAAATAATAATAATAAAATATTTGGCAGTCAGAAGAAATAACGCCCTCTGACATTGAATTTGAAACTCCATTGCAGCAGCAGTGACTAAATGTTTTTAATTAATTAATTTATTTATTTTTATGAATGTCAGGGTAATATAAAACAAAGCATTGTGATATAAATGTAAATAAAGTCATTTAAAAATATTAAATAAAAATAAAGTTTGCTAGATTTACCTTGCCAAATAAAGGCAGAAACACATCACAATCTGAGAAAAGTGTCTGTAATATCATTATATAAAGCTATGCATGGTGCCCATATAAACTTCTGTATAGTTTAAACCTCAAATAACAAAGGTTCTGACCAAAACCCTTTCCAGCCACTAATCCTCTTTCTCATCCCTTTGTTTTTCTATATCCTCCACATCTCTCCTGCTTTAAACTGCAGTTGGGAATGGCATTGTTTTTAATAATCAGAACCCAGAAATTATTATTATCGCCTCTGACGCGGCAATTAAAACTTCAGGTCAGAAGCACAACGAGCGGTGATCAGCAGCGAAGCTGAGAAGTTTTAATTAGAAGATCAGAACCATTAATGCACAAAAAAAGGTGTGCGCTGGGAAATTAACGTGAACATCTTAATCAGGGTTACCGACTCCGAAGAGGAGTCAAGTGAACAGAGAGCAAAAAACAAATCATTTCCGCACCACTGGGACAAAACTCAATTAAATATGCATGCAGAAAATGGAAATTTGGAGCATCAGCAGCGACTGTTGGAAAAATTATGGCGAATTGTGTAGACGGGGGTCGTAGACCTGCGTATTGTTATTCTTGTGTAAAAAAAGTGAAAGAGAGGCCAGATGATGGGGAATGAGGGTGTGTGGAGAACAGGGCCATTGCTGGCTTTCCGCTTCCCTTCCTTTAGGGCTTTGGGGAAACAAACTCCTGAAAGCTGTAAATTAGTAAAATAAAAACATAGGGGGATATTTCAGCATGTGTGTGTGTCCGAACATTAGCAAGTGAGGAAATACACACATGGGGCTTTTGACCAACACCTGGAACATAAAGAGCTCACTCAAACACATGCTGGGTCAGTTAATCTGCCAAAAGACAGAAAGGATTATTATATCAGTATAAAGATGACAGGAGAGTCTTTAAATAATCAGAAACATCCCAATGCATAACACCTGTTTTATGAAAGGTGCGTGTGTGTGTGTGTGTGTGTGTGTGTGTATAGGCAACTGTAAGCAAGCCATTCTTAGGTTGATTTCCCCCAAAGTTTAAACACCATTGCTTTGCTAAGTGTTCGGGGGGACAAATATTTAAAAAATGCTATGGCACACAAAACACACACTTCACCTTTAATGCATGTTCTGTTTTGTAATTTGTTAGGACAAACTGAACCAGAAACAAGCGCAATGTATAGAACAGAGCGCAGGTCTCGCAAAACACGCTTTTAAAAGTTTAAAAGTTTTTTTTTTAATTTTTAACTTGATGTAGTGTCTGAAACGGTGCTCCTGCAGGAGGTATAAAAAGCTAGATATGGCCTAATGGTCAAAGACGCCTGTTTAGCATGTGTTTATGTCGAAAAACCATTCAAAACTGTGCATACAGATGCAAATACGTACCTGGCGTGAACGAACCCTCAGTCAACACATTTTTTAAAATCTGCATACATTTCCCATATCAGACTTGTCACAATTGATAGATAAATTGAGATATCAGATTTACACAATTAAATAATCAGCAAAGTCGCAGAGTGAACAAGTTACAAAAGATGCCATGTGTGAAAGAGTATGTCATGTCCTAGCTTTACCGTGCATATTCCTCCTGTCTGAGAGAGAGAGAGAGAGAGAGAGAGAGAGAGAGAACAGGACATGCCAATCCAAGCAGTCATTACCAGCCACTTCCTCACTCTGGTGCACTGATTGCAGTCAGCACACGTTCACACAAATAATGCACTTCCAACGGCATTATTAGGATTTGAAATACCACTTGATTGGGCATGATATCATTCCTGCACATAAACAGAAGTTGTGCATTAAACAAGGCACGGAGGGGCCTGGTGGGCTGCATTCAAGGGAGCTTTTCTGTCATTTCCAGCGTCCTCTACCTCATAGTTCTGAAAAGAAACAGGACTTGTCAGGCCTTTGATGTGCAAGCAGATAAAAAGGAGAAGGTCTCACACTCTTATTGTTGACTCTGTTTAGAATAGTTTCTTTGCTTTTTCGAAAAGGGTTTCTCCTTATACAGTAAGAACATTACAGCAGTTCAAGGTCTGCACTTTTTCCAGAAAAAATATTGTCAGCATTGAAATAAACAGGTCCTTTAAAGGACTGATTCACCCAAAAATGTAATCGTTTAATGACCCTCATGTTGTTCCAAACACATTTGACTTACTTTCTTCCATGGAACACATTTTTTTCCATACAAAGTAAGTAAAAGGTGACTGAGATGGAACGTTCTGCCTTGCGTCTCCTTTTGTGTCCAACAGGGTTGGAATAAAATAAGGGGGAGAATATGATAACAGAATTTTCAGAATAATTGTTTTATTACAGTAGTAATAAAGTCCCTTCTTTTCTTTTATTATTTAGTGCGGACAGGCATCTTCAAAGGTCTGAATTGATCAGAATAATAATGTTTTGCTGCATATATCAAATGTTTGAGATTTGCTGTTTGTAACACCTATTTTTCTTAACATGAGTGCCGAGCACCAGAGTGGTGGGGAGGGCTCCCAGAGGAGAGGCTGTTCTTTTATCGGTGTCCCTTCTGATTTTATCACACTACACGCTATCATGAACACAAACGACTTGGAGAAAACAGCAGTGTTCCTATAGTGATCCCCATTGTCGGCCAGTGCCGAGAAATATCTATTGCTGGGCATGTATTTAATGCAGCAGCTAGTAACATGATCTTTTTGAGCATGTTGTTTCATTAGTGCCTTCATCCACTCTCATTTAAAACATCAGGTCTGGGCTCTAGACAAAGATGCCTTTTGAGCAAACAGCCTTAAATGTGAAGTGTGTAAATTTAGTGATGTTAAAAGACGTTTTCATTTCATATCATTTCAAGTGTAAATAAGGCATAGATTTTGCCAAAACGTATGTTTGATGGACACATGTACTGATAACAATTAGGATATACTCTATGACTGATCCCTGGATTATGATATTATCATTGGAAGCAATAGGCGAGGTGTTTGATTGTTAGGGAAAACGTGCATAAATTGTGGGTAATGGAATGAGGTCGCTTCTCAGGGGTCATTTCCTACAAGGAAAAGCGAGATTGCAGTGCAAAGGAAATCAGTAGTTAAAGTATGAAATACTGAGCAGGGTAAACAATAAATGACCTTTACTCTTACGCCCAAATGACCTCAATCTTCCTTTAGAGGTGTTCTGAAAAAAAAAAAAAAAAAGTTCAGAATTTATGTTCCACTTCCTAATAGTTTTTGCAGCTGATATTTTTTAGAGTTAAAAATTGCTGTCCTCAACCGGGTGACCCCTTCAACCTGGCTTCGCAATTGTCTGAGGTAAAAATGTACATTTTTGAGGTGTTTAGATTCGAGTGGTGCATTGTGGAGCGTGCATTATTACTCAGCTTATTGTTTCAGAGAGGAAGTGTTGAGTGTAAATACAGTAACTGAGAATGCATGTGATGGGGCCGCAGGGTTCATAGCAGATCTAGAATATAACAGGTTACCTTGAGCTTCGCTAGATTGTACAAAGAAAATATAGAAAATACAGTTTAATTGTTCAAATACATTTTGTGCCCACTATATATCATAAAAGCTCATCATGTAGAAAAAGAGAGTAATACATTCATTTTGATTCAGACTAACAACTTTTCCTATTATCAAAAGCAACGTGAGATTTTCACGTTAAAGCAACTATTTACACTGAATAGACAACCACTTTTGTATTGGCAGCTTCATGAGGTGGTTAGAAATAGCTCATCTTAGCGCAGCATCTAACTACCAGCTAAAGAGTTCCACAGACCATGATATGTCCCACAGGTTTCCCATTCTTTATTTACTGCATGATAAACATCTAACGTTACGAGCTGACTTGATTTTAAGCCTGGAAAACCTATTAAAAATGAACTTTGCTAAATCTTTGAATAAGATTTGTGGCAAAATGGTGACTTAGCAGGGAGAGAATTCTGCCCTTAAAAAGTCATTTCTGGATATGGAAGGACCCAGAACAGCTGCAGGGGTGTTGACACAAGGATAGATCTTAAAGATAGCACATTGGGGTGAAATAGCAAATGACTATTCTCTCAAAGCTACGACTGTTGCCATGAATTGCATATTCCATGTTGCAGGATATTCTGTACCCTCATTTGCAGCAGGCAACATGGAGTGAGTCTATTATGCCTTGAAAATCTGCAGATTTATGACTTAAACTTGTGTTTATCAAAACTGAGGCTACTGAATTCTTGTTGTTAGCTTAAAGCGTAATCAATTTGTACACTTTAACATCCTCAGACATGCTAAGTCTTGTATATTCAAAGGGGATACACAGGAAGTTTGTGTCTGTGGTGTCTGGCCCTCAAACTGCCTTTTTGTTCTCTTAGATGTCTCATACATACATGCTTAAATAGGAAAAGTTGTTTCTGGTGCAAGTCTGCTGGTACGGTGTGCTTCACCGTAAGAGCAGGCTTAGGTGTCTGACAGTGAACTTAAGTGAAAGCTGTAGAGAGGAAGGCAGGTTGAGACAAGGGAGTTGATGTGAGGTTAGTCATCAGGAAGGGGACGGCAGCTATGTTCTCACTGAGTATCTTGATTCTCTTTATTTATTACTTTCTCTCTCAGGCTCTTTCTCTCTTGCTTGAAGATGCAGACTCTGTGTATTTTTGGAGTCTTTAGTGTGCTGTCAGATTAAAGGCTGAGCAGGGCTCCGTTGGCAAGACTGAATCTTTTTAGCTGAAGAGACTCTTCAGTGTCAGGTTCTTTTTATTCCGCTGTCATGTTCAGGATTCAATCGCACTGTCGTTGCTGCTTGAAATATTGTTGGGGGTCCGATTGCAATCTAGTTGCGGCTTTTTCCTTCTAGGTTTGTATGTAGAGTCTGGGATTGAGCGTACTCCATTTCTCACTTTGTATTTCTCACCCTTTCTTATAGGTGTTACTGACACCACAACTTACAAATACACATATGACTTAATGGTTTTAACAAACACTGTTCTAATGCCTTTCGCCCAAAACATACTGTATGCAAGTACATGAACGTAGATGCTTCTAACAGCACAATTCATAATAAATGCAAATGTGCATTGTATTCTCAGCACTGCCACAAGGATGCCCATTCTTTAAACTGTCGAGTAAAGTCAGTCAACGGCCACAGTAGGTCAATAACGCACGTTAAGTATGAATAGCTGGACCAGGTGCTTTAAATGCATTGGCAATTCAAATCTGCGCTTGCAAACTGACATAGAGTGTGTTTCTGTCTTTAGTTAAACAAGTTTGTCATGTTTATAGTGAGAGGCATTGCAATTTACACATTTACTTTTTTCAAAAATGGTACAAGCATTGTTGTTTTTAACTTTAATGAAAGTTTTCTTTTTTTCAAACAAATGGCTGGTCTTCAATGAATTAAATTATTAATTTCTCTTACTCTTTTTTTTATCAGCTGAGAGGAGTTTATGCACTGAAAAGACCACAGGAAAATCCACAATGGCCGCCAAAAGGAAAGGTGGCCTAAAACTGAATGCGATCTGTGCCAAGCTTAGCCGGCAGGTGGTATATGACGGCAGCTCCCAGAACGCAGAGGGCGACTCAGACCTAGTGGACAACAGCGAGCGGGGCAGCCTGCACTACGATGAGGGTGACAGGCCTGAAAGTGACTTCCCAGAGGAGCTGACCCTGGGCCAGAGCTTAGAGGAGGACCAGAAACGGCGCGAGGCCATTGAGAAGTGGGTGAATGGTGAATATGCTGATGATCCGCAATCCTTAGATGGGGTTGAGCACAGGGTACTCAGACCCAACAATGGAGATGATGGACCTCCTGAGGGCGTATACATGGTGCAGCCCAAAGGCTGCAGTGATGAAGAAGACAACACAGAAGAAGCTGAGACCATGCCCGGCTCCAATGAGGGCAGTTATCACGAGGACAGAGACTCAGAGGGCAGCCCACAGAAGGTCGATAGCTACCAGCCTACCACTGAAGCCCCCCCTCGCCAACCCCCCTTCTCTTCTCCAGGTATTACCTTGTTCTTTCACTCATACTCTGTCTTTAGCCAAAACAAAGTTTGCATAACCTTGATAGCATCACTCTTAAAAGACTTGCCAGATCAGTTTTTTTTGTTTAGTCTTAACCAGCAAGCTTAATCATAATGATACTTTGACAGCGGCAATAGTGAGCCGTTCTTGAATGAAAAGCATTGCTGGTCACCGTTATTTGATGATTTAATGCTTAACCAGCAAGACTTCCTTGGTCAACCAGCTTCAACAGATTGGCCATACCAGTTTACCCACATTTTTGATGCGCACCAAAGCAGTATAAAGCATCATGGACAAATATGGAATTTCATATTGGTCTAAAATGGTCTTTTTAGCATGGTTGCGCAGATGTAATCTCCAAATCTATGGTTACATTATGAATGCATGACATTATTGCCCACCACAAATAAATGCAACCAATAGACAAATGGGAAAACAGAAACTGATATAATATATAAATATATTTAGAAGAAGCTTACAGTATATTGAATTCACTGTTTGTGCATAGCAGCCGAGGGGCCAAGACTGTTGGCAGGCCGGCTAAGCTTCATATTACACCCAGGATTACACTCTGACTTTGATTTTCTATAAGCTCACAAAACGTAGCTACCACCCCAACTGAATTACATAGTAGCCTGATCTGCCAAGACTCCAGGTCTCTGTCAGATCAGGAGATTAACTCTCAGTCTCTCAATCCTGCAGATTTAGAGAAATAAAGTCTCGAGTACAACGAAAACCTTGCGAATGTATGCAGTGAAGCAACAGTTACTCACTTCTTTTGGTTTCACACAGTGGTTTACCTTCTGAAAAGGTTCATAAATGCAAGCACGCTTTAAATTTGTATGGGAACAAACAAACACTGCATTTACAGTACCTCTGTATTTGCAACACGATTGTGTAGATAATGTGGCACTTGATTGGCACTTTTCATGAAGTGAAAACAACTAGCGAAAATCAGCAAAAACCGACTTAGTCTGCACTTTAATAGCTCAGTTGAACTTTCTCCTCTGATGTATCTCAAGAAAAGAGCATTATACTTGATAGAAATTTGCATTACACTACAGGACACAAGCTATGCTAAATAACAGTAACAGATAAGACTACTCTCTTTGGGTAAAAGCAGCTCTCTTTTCACAGATGGCTTTTGAAATCAGGTTAGGCTTTTTCTTTTTTACATTTCTTTGCTAAATGTTTTCAACTTTGAGTTTTTTTTTTCTTCTGCTAAACACTTTTTTCTCATTTTACTTTAGAAACACCTATGTTTGTGGCCTCTCTTACAGAAGTAGGGCCGACAGCTTCTCAGAAAATCAAGCATTTTCCGGCAAACATGAGTGCTTTGTGGTTTTAATTAGTCATTTTGTGTTTATTTCATGGTCATAAAAAAGCTGTCTGTAAATAGGTGTTTGTGTTAAGAAACAAGCTACACATTTGCTTCCACTGGGCCCTGGCTGTGTTTGCATCTCAAAACAAAGAAAGAGCGTTTAAAGACTGTAGTGAACAGATATTATTCACCACTCTTGTCTTGAGGTGTTTTTCCCCTCCTTTCTCGCTTTGTTGATTGTAACTAGGGCATCTATACTGCCATATTACTGTGCGACTCACAATTATAATATTTTTCTTTCCTTGCGCTGCTGTCTTTCAAAGGCTGATGCAGAACGCACATAATTATGCATATAAACATAGTGGCTTAATTATCTCTCACAACATCAGTGACAATGTAATTAACAAACATCACAAGATCAATGAGGGAAAGTGCGACCTTCAAAACATTTAACTCTTCACATCGGGGGACTGAGCAGAATCCCTATCAGCATAAAATCACAGAATGCTGCTCCCGTAGCAATCTGAAACATCCCATTCTTCTCAATAGATCTGGCGAAATTACGAAAAACAAAATGAAAGCAACAGATGATCTTCGGATCTGACAAAATAAGCTTCCACCAACGAGTTTGCAATTATGTTAGGTTAAAGGCTGCAGAATCATTGCAAGCAAACAAAGAAAAAAGGAACAAGCAAATAGATAAATATATATTTAAATGAGATATTTACATATGTATTAACTTATAATTATTAAATATAATTATTATATTAGAATATGAATAAAGAAATTATAAATAAGTGTTTAAATATTATATTATTGTTTAAAAATATATTTATAATAAATAATAAATAAATCACATTTAATTAGTATATTTAAATTGGTTGATAGGGCAAGTTTTCATTTTAAATAAATAAATTGCTAAAATATTGTATTTAATTGGTTGAGATTTAAATCTGAGTGCGTTCATTTACTAATCAGCATTACAAATGTCCATTTCAGGAGCACAGCTTTAACAGTTTTACTTAATAAGTCTATATATAGATCGTCATGTCCTTATCATGACCCCATCACTGGAGCACATATAGACAACCATGTAATGTCAGCAGAGAAGAGATATAATGCCCATTGGTTATCACACTATGGAGGGAAAAATTGACCTTAATTGCCTCAAACACAGACAAGGGCTTTGTCACTGGCCAGAATTTGCCAGTATGAAGTGGCGAGGTTAAGAGCACTTCTTTTTGTACTCTCCAGTGACACAAGTGAAAAGTAAAGAAAGAGAGAGAGAGAGAGAGAAAGCGAGAGAGAGAGAGAGAGAGAGAGAGAGAGAGAGTTGGGAGTTCAGCCAGGCAAATCACACCTTTCCCCCTTAAGCCATGGCTTTCCAACCACATGCACATGACATCATTTGGAGCTTGTGTGATAAGGATGAGGGGGGAAAACTCATTTACATGCTGTTTTAAAAGGTTATCTCCTCTCAGGTACTGGCAGAATGTGTGCAGTTTAAGTCCAATCATTCTCCTGACATTGATAGTCTAATAAACACACACAGAGCCATCCTGGAGTTGCAGGTTCGAATCCAGGGTGTGCGGAGTGACTCCAGTCAGGCTTCCTTAGCAACCAATTGGCCCAGTTGCTAGGGTTGGTAGAGTCATGTTGGTGTAACCTCCTCGTGTTCGATATAATGCTATAATGTGGTTCTCGCTTTCGGTGGGGCGCGTGGTGAGTTGTTCGTGGATGCCACGAAGAGTAGCATGAAGCCTCTACACGCGCTAGGTCTCCGTAGTAATGCGCTCAACAAGCCACGTGATAAGATGCACGGATAGCAACTCAGACGTGGAGGCAATTGAGAGTCGTCCTCCACCACCCGGACTGAGGCGAGCCACTATACCACCACAAGGACCTAGAGTGCATTGGGAACTGGGCCTTCCAAATTGGGGAGAAAAGGGTAGAAAAAATAAAAAAGTTCAAAAGTCCAATTAAACCGAAAGTGTCTTTGATTAATACCCTTGAAAAGTGTTTATAGACAGAAATAAAAGATTGTGTCATGCCTTTAAAGCTGTGTAAAATCACTTGGCCTGACAAAACCTGTTCTGAGAAGTTTTGACCATTGCAAAAATACAGTTCACTTTATTCAAAATTTGGGAGTGTTTACACTTGGTTACTTTGTGTTTTTGTTGATCAGTTAGCTATCCGATTGTGAAAAGACTGAGTCTAAATGACCTCCAAGATGGATACGATTGGATATTAATCCAATCACTCCTCTGGAGGTGGTTTGAGATGCATTCCAGATGAAACTCGGTCAAGTGTAAATGCATCCGTCTGTTCAAGCCACATTTGTAAACTTTACTCTGCTCAAACAGCGCTACGTCAGCATAGGGGAAATTCAAAATATAACATAAATAATAAATAATAGCAAATTAAGAAACGGATGCATGCTCTAGGAGAGACGGAACTTTTTTTTGTCATTTATTTGACGCAGATTGCGGAACAAACATAAAATAAACACTGATATTTGAGCAGAGCCAAATGAGCGCAGCTGATGTGCATGATTCATCTTACCTACAACAAGCCCTGAGGGCAAAAACAGTGCGTGCACACATGCAGATACGCGCATGCTGGGCAAAGTCACTTGGAATCAATTAATAACATCTTTAAATTCACTGCTCACCATTAGCATAATCACGAAAGTAATTTTGTTTTATTTGCATATAGCATGGGAATTGAAGATCGGATTTATATCCATTTTGCAGAGACACGTTTATGTGACCTAGTGTAAATACCCCGTTTATGACTGAAGCCTTGCTTGGCCAAACTGAACTTGTAAGGATATTTAGCACCAAATATCACCCACTAAGAAATCCCAGACTAATATCATGTCTTTTTATAGTTGTTATGTAGTGTTTTTGTCCAATTTTGCTATAACTAAATTCAGATAAATTAAAGTCAGCATATACACAATACATTTACTTCCATAATGTGGCATATTTCTGAGTGAAATTGGATTTCCAGTGAGGAATAAACATACTTGTAGTTGTAGTAACATTAACATATCAATCGTTCACAGTAAGACCAATGCTTTTTAAGAGGCAATGTGTAGTAAAGTGATAAAAATGATAGTTCACCCAAAATGCATAGTGTTGGTCTACCTATCACTATTCCATAGACATAATGATTTTTGTACTGTACAAACTATATATTCTTTCCCCTAAACCTAACACTCACAAAAAACTTTCTGCATTTTTTCATTTTCAATAAAACATTGTTTAATATGTTTTTTAAGCTATTTAAATTATGGGGGCACTAGAAATGCCCTCATAAACCACATTTATTGCATAATACCCTTTATAATTACCGATTTGTAACCTAAAACATTGTCCTCGTAAACCACATAAACATGCCCACACACACACACACACACACACACACACACACACATACACACTCACACACACTCACACACACACATACACACACACACACACACACACAGAGAGAGAAGGTAGTATTTTAATCTTAGTCACCATTCACTTTCATTTGATCTTTTTTTTTCATGCAATGAAAGTGAATGGTGACTGAGACTGCCATTCTGCCTAACGTCTCCTTTTCTATTTCACAGAAGAAAATGAAGTTGAGTAAATGATGGCAGAATTTTCATTTATAGTTAAACTTACCCTTTAAAAGTTCAAATAGGGGTAAGTTTTGATTACATTTTTTAATTGAAATAATTTTTTAAAAAGTTTAAAAACTTTTTTCAGTGTAAAATTTGATCAGAATAGCATTCAAAGCAGCTCTGAATTAAACCAGATGTCTCAGCGAAGTCTGTGTAGATAACTGTGAGGACTAACAGAACCCCTAATCTTTGAGCATGGTATAAAAAAATGTGCTCAAACACAGTCAAACTGATAAACTGATGCATGGCAAAGTGGTGGGAATTTCCTCTCAAATACCTGATACATTTCTCTTAAAGTTTTCATGCCTTTTGATCTCCCGGATCACCTTTCATACTGATGTGACACGACAAGGACTAGCCCCAATGCAGCAATGGAAATTTGGGGATTATTTTACATGCTGAGGAGATGTGAAAAGCATGGGCGAGAGACCGATTTAGCAATAACACAGAAATATGAGACCAAAGCTGAAATATTTTAGTATTAATTACCACGGCAGTGGCTAATGTTACCACTAACCGTCTCGTTTGGCCGGCAATGGAAAAGGCCATCAAATAAATGGAGAAAAGGTCTGGAGTTGAGCTGGTGTGCTGGCAGGGTGGAAAGGGAGTTTATCTGACACCTCTGTTATGTTGTCATCTTTTACCAATGTAGCTCTCCTGACAGCAAAACTGAGAGAAGATGAGATTTTTAGCATTCATCTGCTGTGGTAAACACTATATCAAAGCCAAGAACTAAGTGCAGAAGTGCCAAAAGGGATGTGTTGCTCTTTTGTTTACACATATACTCAAGCAGACTCTGAAAGGGCAGTAATTTGTTCCAAAACCATCTACTTAAACACCCTAAATGTCCTCTCTCCAGACCTGGAGGAAAGGTAGAAATAATCTTACAATAATGCAATTAAACTTTTCTGCAATTTAACTATACTAAAATCTATTGCATTTTGTCCTTTTCATGGGGAGGACAGTCTGTTTTGAGGACAAATCAAACTTTCATAGTGCTAATAAGTAGGAAACCTCTGAAATATTTTTCCCTTTCAACTCAATACAATTAATAGAATTACACTATATCAAATTATAATAGGATAACATTATGTCAGATTTCCTTAACACACGTTGCCTTGTTCATTATATGCAGTTAGTAAAGTGAAAAAGGCAGCAAAATGAAAATGGTTTAATTTTAAAAAAAATTCATAAATGACATATAAAAAAAAAATATGTCAAAAAATATATAAAAATTCTAATTACCATCTTAAAATCCAGAGAAAACTATAAGCAATCCATAGGTGGATTCCCCCCAAAAATATTAAACATTAGCATTATCAAAGTTGTCTCTGTTTGTTGGTGCATGAACCAATGGCGTGAGTTTGGGGTAGAACTCTCTTGAAGACTGAGGAGTGTTCAGAAATCATTTCTGAAAACTTTTTGGTGACGCTAGTGGCACAGAACTTACATCGCTCACATTTTATTTCTCAGATTCGTCTGTAATTAAATTCTGAGCTATGTAAATTAACTGTTAATTTTTGTCTCGGTTGTCTTTAGGGGAGGCCTCCACTCTGCGTGACTACGCCACCAACACCATGAATGAGTTCTTACACATGTTTGGCTATGATGGCCAACAGGTTCGGGATGAGCTGGCCAAAAAGATCAGCTTCGAAAAGCTGAAAGCAGCTACCTCAGATCCCTCCTCCCTGAGCAGTGAGGAGGCCACCCGTCGTGCTCGCTTCTCCAAGTATGAGGAGTACATCCGCAAGCTAAAAGCTGGGGAGACCCTGCCATGGCCTATCCACACCAAACCTGAAGAGCTCAACTCCAAAATGGCACAGGAGAAGAGCGCCGCCCTCATCCAACCACCCCTCACAGGGACTGAGGGTCAGATTTTTCCATCCGGAATGGACCACAAACAGAGCTCGCTCAACACGCCCCCAAACAACCCTTCACACATGCAGAACCTGGCGTCCCGGGCCTCCAAGTATGACTACTTCATCCAGAAGCTGAAGATGGGCGAGAGCCTCAAACAGCAGAATGGCAATTCCTACAAGCGGCCCTCCAAGTATGATCTGGAGAATGTGAAGTTCCTACACCTCTTTAAACCAGGAGAGGGCAACCCTGACATGGGCGGCGCCATCGCCTTTAAGACTGGCAAGGTTGGACGGCCTTCAAAATATGACATAAGAAACATCCAGAAGCTTATGCCTGTGAAGGCTGACCCTCCGATGATGCCAGCCATTCTCCCGGCTACACCAGGAGCCCCAGGAACGCCAGTCATTAACACAGCTGCTCCAGCTGGGGTCGTTGGGCCTCCGGGGCTGCCAGTAGATCAGGCAGGCCACCTGGGTTTTAACACTGATTACATGAAGTCCAGCTTCTCAAAGACAGACTCCATCACTACTGGAACTGTCTCCTCAGTCAAGTAAGAATGACAATGCATAACATTTTTGAAATTTAAATAAACTGTTTACAGAATGTCTTATTGGAGATTGACATACAGTTTATATTTCAGCTCATCATTGTAGTCATAGTGTCTCTTTCTCCAGGATTGATATATAGGCCCCATAACTGCCATACAGACAGTTCATTAAAGGGTTTGTTTGATCTTACAAGAGTTTCTCCTATCCCAGTTTAAAGTAATAATTTGCCTAAAAAATGAAAATTCTGTCATCCTTTACCTATTTTACCCTCAGCTTGTTCCAAACCCATATAATGTTCTGTCTTTCATGAAATTAAAAAAGAGATGTTAGGCTGTATGTTAGTTTCAGTCTCCATTCACTTTCATTCCATTTATTTTTCAACCAATGAAAGTGAATGGTGACTGTCATTTACTTTTGTATTCTAAGGAAGAAAATTTTGTTGGGCCAACTATCCATTTAAGTAAACCATTTTTAGGTTGATTTAAAGTGGCACTGTGACACTATAAATAAAAATAGTTTGAGCGTCCCTGAATACCAACATTGACTTAACCAGTGCTGTGAATTTAGGGATAGATGATCTGTTTGTCTAGCCAATGGGGTTAGTAAAAGTGTTTGGGAACCCATTTAAAACAGACATGTTTTAATGAATTGGTGGTAGTGCCACAGTTGTATATGAAGTACAAAACTAGGAAGAAAAATTCTTACTTTCTCTAAATGTATTCTTTCAATACACACTACATTTTCTAAAGAGAATCTCCCTTTTTTAGAAGAAGAAATCTAGTGAAATCTTAGCACATTTAGCAGAGGTACAGTTTCGGATTAATCATTATGAAACCATTACTAAACTCTAGAGGACTGGTAAGGGCTGTGAAGGCCTCCGTAATACACTTTAAAATCAGATTACAAGCTTGGGCACTTTCCCTTTGATTTGTCTTGACTTTGTCAATAGTTAAGACTGGTCATAGTAAGAACCCTGTGGCTGTTCTCCTGCAGGGCCAACCAGCAGTGTGCCATGTACAAGCACACACACACACACACACCAGAACCAGCCCTTAAGAGGCAGATTAACCATCGGTCACCCCCTGTGTGGATCTGCGCGCGTTTACTTCTGTGTTAGTGCCACAGAACCGCTGCCACCTTGCATACAAAAGGCTTCACGCAGACTATAATGTGTTCCCTTTAAATGCTTATTCAGTGAATGACCAATCCAGACTTATTTACTAACAAACATGCCAGACTCAAACGGATGAATCAATGAGTATTGTTTCTGAAACAAGATGTCCTAAAAGCCGTAGTCATCTTATCGTAGTCACTTATACAAGGGCAAATCAAAAAAAAAAAAAAAAAAAAGACCTTTTTCAGCCTTCTGACATTTTGCACGCCCTCTTTGGAAAAAGAATTTCCCCTCTGTGTTTTCATTGTTGAGATGCCATGCATCAAAGTGCACTGTATGTCCCTACCCAATTTATTCCCAAAGCAAATCGCTAGTGCATTGCGGAAAATGTATATTGATAGCCCAAACTTTGAAATGACTCATAAGTAAATACTGTCAGTTTGTTTTTATTACTGAAGTATACATACCATTAATCCTTTTCCTTTTTTGTTCTATGATAGGAACGGTCTTCCTCCAGAGAAACCTGTCACAGAGGATGTCAATGTATACCAGAAATATATCGCCAGGTACAGTATGCAAATCCTCCCACTTACTAAACTTAGTGACAACATTCTTTAATTGATGACATATTTTATGCCTTTTTTAAAGTAAGACACCACATTTTTGTGAAAACATTTAAATGTCATGTGTATGTTTGGAGTTTGGGGGCTTTTAGTACATATCTGATGGCTTTGAATTCATCTATTGCTATTGTACTCTGAAGAGTTGGCATAATTAACGCATTTTTTCTTCAATCAAATACTCTCTAAATTGAGAATGCCCTGCCCCCAAATGCCATTTTATCTTTGGCTTGAAATTGTGAGTATTGGCTATTTATAAATGGGGTGGGGCCCTTCAATATGCCCCATCCAAACTTCCTATTTCAGTACGAAATACTGTACGTCAACACAGGAAAGAAAACTATGCTCGTCAGGAAAGCGATTTCACGGGGTCTTTAAATGAAAGTGTAGTCTTTGGGCTTTGTGCTTTCTAGCAATGTCTGTGCCATCTGCCGTGACTTCATAGATAGTTGAGACTTTCATTTCAAATATCTACACTTCAAATAAAGATACTGAATCAACTACATGACAGGCACTCACGAATCCAGACAAAGCTTGGAGATAGATGTGGCGCACTCCAATATCGGCTTCTGTATTCCTTTTGTCGCGCCAGTAGAAAGGTGATTATCATTTGTTTATTTATTCTAGCCTTAAAGAGAGAAAAAACTGTTTCAAAAGGCAAAGTGGCTTTGGCGTTAATGATTACTCTCCCAAGCCATAACATGAAGGCCACAAATCAAAGCCCTGGCTCTAACAGACACACACACACACACACTTCCTTGTGCACACACAAAAACCCTCCTTGGACTGATTACATTTTGCAAGAAGATTTAATTAAGGAATTTTTAATGAGGCTTCTGCTGGCACTGCCAAGAACTGTTTTGATATTTGCACTGCATAATGCATAAAATTTGTCTAAACATCTCGGCAGTTGATGTGTGGGGAGGCAGTAGATAAGCCCAGATACAGTTTCAATTTCCGTGTTGGGAAAAAAAGAAAGGAAAGAGAGGAGGGGAAAAAAGAAAAATGAGGACTCATAAAAAGGGCAAATGCAGCCTGGTGTATTGGGGGCTTGTTGAAGGGTGGGGGGGTAGATCATCCACACTAATGAGAGAACAGTAGTGCTAAAAAGCAGCTTTGTAAACTTGTCTACACCCACCTTCCCCCTACAAAAGGGGAAAAAGTTCTTTATCTACTCACACTGCCTCAGTTTGATGTTTAAAGTGCTTCCCTGGTAGTGTTTAGTCAATGTTTTCCATCCTAAATGCTTTTATGTACCCACCATTGCACGGAACTTTGATCTGCATGTCTCTATTGTAACGAGAGATATGCGGAAATCTCTGTATCATGGCGATATTAATATTTAATCCACTGTTGAATAGCAGCAAGGCCCATTCGCCCCCTGACTCAGCAAGTGGGAATTGTCTAGAGGCAAATGATACAGCCGGGGTGGGATGCAGTCCTAGGGGGCTTCTGTGTACACGGGGCCAGGGAATGTTTGAGTGTGTCGCAAAGGGGCTGCTAATGGTGGGTGGGTTTAATTTGCGGATCTCTCTCAGTGCACGTGTACTGTAGTATAGTCTACTGTAGCCTGTAGTCTTTTTTAAAGGAATATCATATCATCATTGACTCATTCTCATATTGTTCCAAACCAATGCAACTTGCCTTCTTGTGTGGAACACAGAAGGTGTTATGAAGAAGAATGTCCATGTTGCACTTTTCCAAACAATGAAAGTGCATGGTGACCACGACTGTCCATGATCGTCATCCACTTTCATTTGACGGAAAAGAGAAGCTTGGATTCTGGTCTGAGAGAAGACTGCATATTTCGTTTTTCGCAATTGAAAATTGTTGGTTGTGAAGGATAGATGTACAGTCTGATTAATTGTTTATACAACTTGTATAGTAATATTGACTGTTTACCATATCTATTACACACAGCCTTGTTTTTAATCATGGAAACGTTTATATGGCATCTACCCTGAGAAGTGTCTTTATCTTGGTTTTCTTGCTGAGAAAAAATATGACAGAATTTTCATTTTTAGGTGAACAATCCCTTTAAGAAGCAAATTAAACCATCTAAAGCACCTCCCCACCCCTTCAGAACACCGCCCACATTTAGCTGGTAGTGGATTCGCCATTTAATTAGCTTAAATATCTCAGCAAAGTGATTTGTAAAAGCAGTCCAGGGATAATCTAGGCAGAAGGGAGAATAAATTCTATTACTTAGCTGTTTCTGTACTTCAGCAGATGGTGCTCTTGGCAGAGGCAGTGCAAATGTTTATTTGTGTGTTTTAAGCTGTAATTGGAGGTTTTTAACAGTCCTCATCGTCAGGGTTATAATCAACCCGTAAACACTCAGGAAATGTGCCTCCTCAAAGCGCCTTCAATCTACGGAAGACCGGGCGAGTCAGACGACGACAGAAGAGGAGGAAGCCACGCGGAGACACTCAAACCTTTCTATTAGGCCTAACCTTTCCCTGATTAAAGCATAGGCTGTTAACCTGGAGAGCTGAGCGCTGATTTGGCAGGCCTTAAAGCACGAGCAAATGAGTGAATTATGTTGGGGGTTACAGTTTAATAAGAGTCTACCTACAGCCTTAGAAGCAATGGAACTAATTTGGCTGAGATTGCTGTGGCTAGAGAGTGAATTGCAATCGTATGGTCGAGGAAGCGTAGACCTGTTTTCTCCATGTGTTTATAGTTATTGGTAATGACTCTGAGCTCCGTGAAGATGACTGTCAGTGTTAGGGCATCTATCAAGTGGAGATAAAAGGCTAAATTGCCTTTTCAAGATCAGCCCCCGCATTGTTAGAGGTTTCGAAAAAGAAATAGCAGAATTATTCCATTTGAATACAATAAATGCAGATTTTTTTAGCAGCTTCTGAAGTCTTATTCATCTATCTGGTAAATATAATAATAATAATAATAATATATATAAATGTTTTTCAGAAGCTATATGTTTTTGAAAAGGTTAAATTGCCCTTTCAAGATATTGTGATATTGCAAAAGATTACTCCACTTCAGACAATTTATTTTTTTAAATAATCACTTTTACTCATGATGTCTGAAATCATTTTTTTATTATTTATTTATGTCTTAAATATGATAGTAATGCTAAGATCCATAATGCTTTGTCAAAACACCAACAATGACACACACATATTACATTTTCTGTGTTATTCTAGGTTTTCTGGGAGCCAGCACTGTGGCCATGTGCACTGTGCTTACCAGTACAGAGAGCATTATCACTGCATGGACCCTGAATGTAACTATCAGGTGAGTACATTAAAGGGCCCAAAATGAACACTTGCCCAATGTGAATATGTTACAATTAAAAAAATACAATAAAAATAGGCTAAAACTTTACAAAATGGTTGAATTTGTTAACATACTGTAAGTTAAGTACACTATTTAACATGAACTAACAACGAGAAACTCTTTTCCAGTACTTATTAATCTGGGGTAATGTTAATTCCAGCATTAATAATAAATTTTTTAACATTAAAAGTTGGATATGTTAACAGTGTTTGATGCATTATGAACTTGCAATGAGCAATTGTAAATGTAGAAATTTACATAAACCAAGATTAATTAATGCTATTAAAAATATTGTTCATTGTAAATTCAAGTTAACATATAGAACCCTGTTGTTAATCTGACCCATGCTGATGTAAGTGACATGCATAGTTCAAATTAAACTGTCTGATAATGAAAACATCTGTTATCTGTTAACAACTTTTAACTTTTACAACTTTTTATCAGAAGTTGATCTAGGACCTAGATGTTGATCACACCAACTAGTTGTGTGGACTATTATTTACATGAAGCCACCCAGAAAAATCATGAAGAAAGATGTTTACAGTTTGAATGTTTTTCATATCATGTACAGTATGATTACGCAAGTGACAATGATGCGTTGTTTGCACAAAGGAAAAAACTTGTATAGTATATCATGGCTGAAATGAAATATTTATTGTCAGCAAATCTTCCCAATTCACCCGCCATTGGTAAAAACACACTCACTATAAAAAAAGACAAAAGACCCCAGGTTTTACTTTTTGTAAGTGTCTGTTCCTCCACTTTGTTGATAGATGAGATGATGTCTGCCGGGTAATTTTGCAGTCTAACGGCCACGGTTCAATGCCCCTAAACATTCATCCCTCACTGCTTAAAAACTGAACAACCACATAACATTGAGTGTGTCACAACACCATTTCAGTGCTTACCTGCACTCTTTTCCCATCACATCCTGACAGGAGAGGAAGATAACTGTTAGAGGAAATGATTGAAATGAATCAGTGTACATTCAAGGAAACACCCAAACAAAACATAATGGACAAGGCTTTTATCTTTTGTGCACTGGCTAAACTGGTTAATATATATGAGGACTATTTCTCAAAGCTCAATCAAACAGACAATTGCCTTTCCTTTTTTCTTGGTTAATAGTAAATAATTTCAAAAGATGCCTTCTTTTTTTTCTTAAGGACATCTGTTAATTCTCTTGGTCTAATCATAATCCCCTTTCACATTATTAATCTGATCCATGTCCCGAGAGCTGTCATGTTCAGCACAGCAAAATCAGCATTAAGCAGATTTGAACATAGACAGCCATGGCTCACGCGCATATGGTGGAAAAGAGCGGGCAAAGACAAGCACATTTGTTGAAGACATCAAAATCAGACATCAAAATCCTGTCGTAACCGAGAGCCGCTCAGTCTTTCCTCTATCAGGCCCTCTCTAGTCATAATCTCCCACTTCATTTTTAATCATCTGATTACATTTTTCATTATAAACATACAGGAATCCTGCGGAAAACGACAGGGATGCTGTTGCACATAATAGAGACTTATTCAGCCCACCAGGCTGCCTCTTGTTATTCAGGAACAATTTCTCAAACTGTTGTGGCAAGATAGAGAAGAGCTGACTGAAAAAAACCCTTTGAAGATGTCTGTTTTTGGGACTTGCATTGAGGAATCATTGACTCTTGACCAGTTTTTGAACTGAGGGGGGGCTGGTCCGGGCCCCAATAAGAGTTAAAGGACCCCATACAAGCCTCCTAACTATCCCTTTAAAAGTAGTAGTTAGCATGTTAATTTCAGGTGAAATCACAAATAAAATGCCACTAACACAATTTAAACACTTCTCCTGAATGTTTGGTAATGATAGACAGGAGGACGTACATATAGCTTTTAGCCCAGCAGAAAGGTTAGGTGCAGATGAACTTGTTTTTTGGAATTGATAACTGTAAAATGTTACATGACACAGTGGTGGAATATTATCCTGCCATTGCCTGCCACTGCTCTACTTCATACCAGCCCTGCCTCTCCTTTCATGGCCTTGTGTTCACCCAGCAATGCAACGGGAATCTG
Source organism: Moxostoma hubbsi (assembly GCA_032164185.1). Classification (NCBI taxonomy): domain Eukaryota; kingdom Metazoa; phylum Chordata; class Actinopteri; order Cypriniformes; family Catostomidae; genus Moxostoma; species Moxostoma hubbsi. Next base: position 58,095,289 of record JAVLUX010000001.1, read on the forward strand.
AATATAAATGTCCACACAAGCGTATAGCCACTCCGCTAAGTACAGAAGACCAACTGATACAATTTCCTGTTGTTTTCTGCGTTTACGCTCAGTATGGTCGCATATAAAGATCAGTATCTCTTTTTATTTGTATGTCGACATCCCAAATACCTGTCATTACTGTTTGTTCGACGTGGGCTCATATATTATATTAATACACATGTCTGGAACAGGAAAGAAAATGTGAGGCATGCTATACAGTAGGCTAGATTTATATATATTTTTTTATAGATTTATAAATGTATAGATTTTGCCTGTAAGATAGAGGTTTTGTATTTTAGATGATATTTTTTCTCCCTCTTGTTGCTCATTTATGTAGAAAATATGGATTAAAGTTAGAAGAGGCTCATTGATTTCAGCTACACTTGTTTCAGTTCCTGTAATATTATCTCAAGCCCAATTACTGCAGATTTGGTTGACCAGATCTCTCAAGAGTGAGTCCCCCCCCCCCCCGCTTCGCGTAATTTTTTCTTGAAAATGCTCCATGGTGTCGGAGACTTTAATTTTGTTGAGGGGGTGTTACAGTTAAAGGACGGGCAAGGAGGAGGCGGGAACCGGCTGAAGAGTAAACATAAAGTGTAATGGTAAAACTCAACTTAAAATAACATAAAACAAACATGAACACAGACACACACAACGTTGCCGCATGCGTCTCTCTCGAACTGGCATCTCCGGCTCCCTCTTATCATGCTCTCCCACTGATCACCAGCCATCCTCGTCACACTCCTCCCCCACCCAATTCAGGCAGGGGTGCCACCGGACTGACCTACCCCTCCCCATCAATGTAGGGGAGAATCTGCCCTTCCGGTCGTTCTGTCAGCCGGTGGTCCACCCTGCCTCCTGGGAACCTGAGGGAAAAACGAGGGGATTCTCACATTGAGAGATGAGAGAAAGAGAAAACTTGCCCGCCGGTTCCCGGACACGCTGTTGCCCGGTCCTCAACCTCCGCCCTCTGGTGGACGACAGCTCGCTCCTCCCCCGGTGGACATCAGTGAGCCACCTGGAGTACAGAACCGCTCCTCCCTTTCTCAGCGGACGGCAGTGGTTCCTCTGGCTCTCAGCGGCTAGAAGCAACCCCTCCAACCCCAGGCAGATCCCCTGGCGGATGGCAGCAGCAAGGCCTGTGCATCCCTCCTCCCTCCCAGGTTTCAGCACCACTCTAACAGTATAAGGATGGGCAAGGAGGAGGCGAGAACCAGCTGAACAGTCAACATAAACATTAATAATATAAATAAACTTAAAACAATATTAAACATAAGGACTCAGACACACATGCAGCGCATCCACGTGCATCTCTCTCTCGAACTGACGTCTCCAGCCTCCCTTTATCTCGCTCTCATGCTGATCAGTTGATTGAGAGCTGTCCGTGCATCCTCACGGCCCGGCCACGCCCTCCTCCTCATCATAGGTTTTTTTTTTTAATATTCTCTCATTATTATAGTCTAACCCCACACAAAACTGTGCTTTAATACTTTAATCAAAAATGGGATCATATCTCAGATGGGGAATTAAAAGAGAAAATATTTTGGGTTGCCTTGTTTATTTGTTTGTTGTCTTTTCCCTGTTAACGTTCGAAAACCATCTGCAAGGAACATGATTTTTCATAAACTTAGAATATCGCAACTGTGATCTCTGCATGTCGAGAAATCCATCTTAATTAGAAATGGCAAAGTAAAAAGTACTAAACACGCTAGCTTTGTAACCTTTGTTAGTAGCTCGGAGTCAAATATCAGCTGAGCTTACAAGGTACCACAGATGTCATTTCAAAAGAAAGTGAACAACTGAATCCCGCCACGAAGGGCCCCTCCACAAGTCTGAAATTTATATACGAAGGTCACGTTAATCTGCCTTAATTAAATTTACGTTTGCAATGATTCTGGGTACTGCATCATTGCGATTAATTTTGAAACTAACGATTATTTATTTATTTTTATTTTGTTTCGTGTTTTGTTCTTTTTTACTCTGCCCTCCTTAATGAGAAGGGCACAATAGAATTCGCTCGATACCTGTTGCAACATCACCAGTGACATGCACCACTCTTTCACCTGGCTGCAATTGTCCACGATGCTCTGCAGCTGTTGCAAGAGAAATAAAGTGACTCATTGTTGGTTTCCTACAGAACACACCACCTCCCCCACCTTACGGACTCTGTGTCTATGTTGTTTACAGAGATTCACCAGTAAGCAGGATGTGATAAGGCATTATAACATGCATAAGAAGAGGGACAACTCCCTGCAGCATGGATTCATGCGCTTTAGCCCATTGGATGACTGCAGTGTCTACTACCATGGCTGCCATCTCAACGGCAAGAGCACCCATTACCACTGCATGCAGGTAAACCACAGCAAAAACCCCTAGTTTAAAAAAAGCACATTCACCCTTATATAGACATTCAAAGAATTGCGAGAATTTGGGGAAATAGATGTAATAAAATTAGGAAAACTTGTTCTGTTAGTTTCCCCTTCACCGAGTAAGAGCACTTGCACAAGTCTATAGTTTACTCTACATCAATTTGGAAAATCCATTGATTTGCAAGGACAAAGAGGAAAAACGTGAAACTGACACTCCATCATGCCACCAAAAGTTGAGAAAAACATTCACTTTTGCCGCAACGAACTCTGATGTAGGCATTCGTTGATTAATATGAACTTCAGTGAGGCGGGTTCAGTTGTGCTTTCAGAAATCCAATTCGCTGTGTTCCCGCTTGATTTTAAACTGACATGGCTCTTTCCCTCAAAGCAAATCTTACATACTCATATCCTTTAAATGCACCATCTGACCTTTCTCTAGTGAGTAGGCAGCCTAAACTTTTTGTATCCTCCACTTAAGTGTCACACAATGCATGGTGGTCATGGAAGATGGAATATTCCTTTTTTTCCAAAGGGAAGCATATTTTGATACTCCTGACAATCTTATGGCTTTCGGTTGAATTAAAAAGGATATTATTAGTTCTCCTACTTTTTCCTCTAGGCCTATACCGTATGACCATTTAAGAGCAGTTTTTGTTCATGAGACAGAAGGTGTTATAAAGTAAATAAAACAAAAATTAAAAGGATGAACAGGATGGGGCCCTCCTCTCCCCTCACCCTCTCTCCCTCACTCCATAATTGGCATGGATAAAATTCTGTTCTGTTACTTGTTTATATAAACTCAACATTTTTCATCTTTTAGTACCAAGATCATTTCCCACCAGATCTGTTTAATTCTTTACATCTGCTTATTTTCAAGGTGTCATCTAGCCCATTGCTTTTTTCACTCCTGGAAACAGTGGCCCAGGCTCGAGATATATTCTTTTTTAAACTTCCCTAATGTTGTCATTGTTGTAAGACATTTCAGCTCTTGTCTTAACAGCAGTGAGAACAGGCAGATGTTGGCACCCGTTCTCCTGATTTACGGAGAAAAAAAGCAGAGTGGCATTTTTTTCATTGTTTGACTGAATATGGCCAAGTTGCCCTGTTTGCATGGGTGAAAAGTGCCAGAGATGATATACAATTGCTGGTTTTAATTCAAACATTAGTTTGTGTTGTTCTGCTGCCTAGAGGGCTCCTGAGTGCTGCTGTTGAGTAACAGAACCTTTCAAACCAAAGAAAGTGACAGTTTCCCCGAACAACCCCCCTGACTCTACCACTCTTTTGACTAAAGCAGAGACACTGGCTCTCTTATATAGACTTAAAGCCTTAAATGGAAGAAGGTTGTTACCACAGACCACCTCTCTAAGCTATCTTTTGCATGCCACATATTGCATATCACAAAAAATAATCCTCTCTTTCATCTCTTTGAAGCTGTTTTCATTAAACACACACCTGTTTTGGGGGGTAAAAGGTTTGCTTTTCATATTTTATGAGTTGTCTCAGGAGTGCATTTTTAACAATGCTCAGATCTTGAGAAAATGTTTCCTGTTAATTTTTTTAGGTCACCTGTTTCTTTTGCTCCCCACATTGAGTTCATTGCCAAACTGAGCTATTTTTGTGTCACATCTCGGAGATGTTGTTTTCATATCCCTGCAGACTAAGAGAGATTGAGCGTGAAGTCTCTGTTTTCGTACTGAGCAATTTTCATCCAGTGCAACAAACTGAAACTCACACTTGGTGTTTATTTCAAGTCTTGTGCACGCTTTGTCTCATATAGGGCTTTTTTCATTTCCTGTCTGCCAGGTGGGCTGTAACAAGGTGTACACAAGCACCTCTGATGTCATGACTCATGAGAACTTCCATAAGAAAAATGCACAGCTGATCAATGATGGCTTCCAGAGGTTCCGTGCCACAGAAGATTGTGGGACAGTTGGGTGTCAGTTCTATGGGCAAAAGACTACCCACTTCCACTGCAGGTATGGTGGCAGGAGGAGTTATCATTAAAACTAAGATGAAAACTGTTTTAAAAACATTCATAAACTGAAAAAAATTAATTAAAATCAAAGGAAAACCTAAAACTAAACAAAATAAATGAAACTATTACCCGAAGTGTAGGATAAACAACAAGAAAAAAATATTTTCGAGATCCATCTTCACACGTCGACAATAATTACGAAATGTATTCTTAGTTGTCTTTTATTTTTAAGCATATTTTATTTAGTTCCTTTCACACGGCATTATGCATCCATCTGTGCTGTTTTTTAAAATGTTCTATGTAAACATGCATCAACATCAATTTAAAAGAAATTGAAAAATGGACAATTTAATTAGTTGTATTAACTGCTGTCTAACTTTTTAGAATGCAAGAACGTGTTCAGTCTGAACAGCCCCTTACAGATTATGCCAGTCTTATCTTCAAAGTTTTTCCGTAATTTATTTGTAAAGAAGTTTAAAAATCATATTGAAATAACGGCTACTTAGGAAAAGCATCTACAATAAATTTGGTGGCAATTAAGCCCCAATAACTGGTTGATGATTAATGTGTGAAACAGGGATTTTTGAGTTGAATCTTTCTATTTTCCACCACTGTGAATCTCAGGCGTTCAGGCTGTACCTTCACCTTCAAGAACAAGTGTGACATCGAGAAGCACAAGAGCTATCACATCAAAGATGATGCTTATGCCAAGGATGGCTTCAAGAAGTTTTACAAATATGAGGAGTGCAAGTATGAAGGCTGTGTCTACAGCAAGGCCACCAACCATTTTCACTGCATCCGTCAGGGCTGTGGCTTCACCTTTACCTCCACCAGCCAGATGACCTCACACAAGCGCAAACACGAGCGCCGCCACATCCGATCGTCAGGCATGCTGGGCCTCACTTCCTCCTTCCTTTTGCCCAAAGAGGAACAGGACGAGTCCAGCAACGATGACCTCATGGATTTCTCAGCGATTAGTAGCAAGAACTCAAGCTTAAGTGCTTCTCCAACTACACAGCAGTCCTCCACTGCACCACACATGCTGCCCACTCCAGCAACCACCATGTCCTCCAGTCACAGCGTCAAGACAACCGCCGCTCTGCCTCCGGTCAGCCGCATATCCACCCTGCTCTCCCAGGCTCTCCCCAGCAATGTGCCCATGGCTCTGGCTCTTTCCAACAGCACCTTAGCAGGGGCTTCCAACCCCTTCTTTCCTCTCATTCCCAGAATGTCCATGTCGCTCACACCCTCTGCTTCTGGCCTGATCTGTGCCAGCAACTCCGGGGCTCACTCCATGCCCATCGACTCTCTTCCCCAGACCTCAATCCCATCTGGGGACCCAGCCTCTGCTACTGTAGCATCCACTCCAACCTCCTTTGCTGCATCATCCATCATGGAGAAGATGTCAGCCAGTAAAGGTTTGATATCGCCCATGATGGCCAGACTGGCAGCCGCTGCCCTGAAGCCCTCAAGTAACCTGGATGCAGGTTAGTTTATCTAATTTTTCTCTACATAGTATCAACTCATGATCATTTAGATATTCTCATAATGTCATTATCTGTAGTTATAATACAACATGCAACAGCATAAGGATCCACCCACCCAGTTCTCAGGAGTATGAATGTACAATATTCAAATCTCCCAATATGTTTATCTGGAAACAGGAATAGAAAAATACTGTCAAATGTTCACTTTTCCATACTGTGGTTCCCCTGCTGAAAAGACCAGCTTAAGCCAGGAGCCACTCTGGTTCAGGTTAGTTTATGCTGGTTAGTACTGGTTTAGTGCTGGTCTACCTGCTGGATCACATAGCCAAGATGTTAAACAACAAATCTTAGCTTGTGAATGTCAGCCAACAGGGTCTTTCTCTGAAGCTGACTGATCAAGGAAGTCTTGCTGGTTAAGGTAGTTACACGGTTCCCACGGACATGGAAATAATGTAAATCTTAAAACGTCATGGGAATTTGTATAGTGAATCTACATTTGTGAAGTTATGCTATGCTCTATATCATTTCATTGGCACTCTTTGTGAGTTAAGTCTGTATGAATTAAAAATGCTTTTCCAGTAATCCAAGCAATATCGTGGAAAAAATCATGGAAAATTCATAGATATTCATTGTTTAAAAGGTGTGGGAACCCTGTGGCTTGGTTGGGGCACCAGCATCCAAAACATCGAAGACCAGTATCCCAAAAATGTCTTTTCAATAGGGTGAGAACATGAGAACACCTCAGTTCTATAGGTCAATCTCACCCTCTCTATTTCTCTCTAATGGTGAAAGGGCACTTTCAGGTCATCAGCTTATGCTATCTACAGACGGTACACAAATCTCTGATTTGAGGATTAGGGCAAAAAAATAAAGGGCTGTTTTGCTGCTCTAGTCTTGTTATTGCAGTGATCATTGTCATGATACCCACAATCCATTAGTAGATAAGTGCTGAACTAGTGAGTGGGCTCTGTACAGCTGCCTCTAATATCATTCTCAGGAGGATCCCGGGGCCTGTGTTCTACACGCTTCCTCATCACCGGCCTCTTATCTGAGCGTGCAGTCGTTCCAACCAAATGGAGCCTGAATAATATTAAGTTAAGAAATTGGAGGTACAAAGCAGCTTTTTATATGCACTCTGATATAGAGGAAGAAATATCAGAAACTGTTGAAGCAGAAATGACTTATTGCTCCAGAGAGGCAGATTTGTGTGTGCGTACATGTATGCATGTGTGAATGTGTATATTTGGGCTTGTGTGTATGTGGGATGATAACTTGTTCTCAGCTTTCAGTGTTTGTATGAAAACACTAATGTAGTCTCTATTCTTAAAGTGTTTCAGGCCAGTGAGTAAATTAGTTCCCTTACAAAAAAGTACTGTATCGGTACAGTGGTGTACAGTGATGGTTTCAGATGGTAATATTATGGTACTTGGATTAATGGTATGGTACAAAATTATTTACATATTCATGTATCATTGAATTTGCATAATACTTAAAGGTATTTTAAAGTATACCATGGCACCAGGGCTGGACTGGTAATGTTCATACTGGGCATTTTGCGGTGGGCCGACGCACTTTGGGGCCGATCAGAGGTGGACTGGCCACCGGGAGAACCGAGCGGACTGGTAGGTCGAACAGGCTGAATGGGCCGCGATAAGCTAATATGAGCCGCCGCGTTATGCTGAACGGACCACAAAACTGTGCAGCGATATGCTGTAAAGGACAGCGAACACCCCATTTAATTAGTTGTTAATTATGTAAATTCCCAGGCAGATTTCTCTTCCCAGTCCAGCCCTGCATGGTACTACCATGGTACATGCATAAAAACATACACAAATAAACACAGCATTAACATGGAATATGAGAATGGTACCATGTACAGAAACCAAAACCATTGTTCTGCTACAGTACATGTAATTGTTTTTTTTTTTTTTAAAACATGGCATTACCAATGTACCATATCCACAAACCATGCTATACCTATTATTTTTGATGCTTTTTTGTTTGTACAGGGATAAATGGAGTCTGGTGTACGCTCAGAGTGTTGGGATATAGATTGGAGCCTGCTGTTATATTTATAGAAGGAAATTGGCTGCATAGACTTGGGGGCATCTCAGATCTTCCCAGAGAAGGCAAAGAAAGGCTTATCTTAGGAAGAGAGAGAGAGAGGACAGTGTTTGGGAGAGGTTGGCTTGCTGGTTATAGATAGTCTAACTGCCCTACGAGAGGGCGAAGGAGAATTAAATGAGACGTATGTTAGAATGCTTTTACGTTTGAGCATCTTGTGTTTAATTTTGTTACTTTTGTGAAAGTTGAGAGGAAATAAAAGTAAAATAGAGAAAAAAATCCCCCACTAGACAAAGTTATTTACAGACCATACCGTGGAATTGCTAATTTTACACGTTTGCTCAGAAAAGACGTGTGAACAGGACATTTGGGTAAAATATGAAGAGGATGTGGTCAGAGTTCAGCGTTAGAAAGCAGAGAACATATTTACTGCAGCTATTTTCATACAGCTTTGTCTTTTTTTCAAACTCGTACTTTTAGTCAAGAGTGCAAAATGTCTCTGTCTTAGCGTATGAGAAGAGTTGCATACTAATTTGTTCTGGTGGATTTATTTCCTGGTTGAATGTTCACTGCTTTATCCAGGCTTACCCCCAGAGTGTTTCTGAAGATCCTGAAATCTGAGGGGTTCCCTAATTAGACACCCAGTACAAATGATCTTTCACAAGTTCAGTAACTTCATCAAGGTAATTACACAGTACAACATTATTCTTGGATAATTTCCAGAAAAACACAGCTTTGTGAGCGCACGCAAGTTTTTTTTATGCTCTCTTAGATCATCGGCAATTTTTTTGTTACAGAAACTGCAAAGCTGAAGGTTTAATGACCCTCTCCTCACATGGTCGTTATTTCAACATCCCTTGTTAATGTCAGGCAGTTTATCACCACAAAAATAAAAAGAGAAAAATTATTAAGTGATAAAGCTGAGACAATGTCCTTCCTGTAAAAAGCTGTGGTTTTAGGATGATTTTAGGCACTTGTCATTGTTTTGGACAGCTAGACTATCTTAAATCAGATAAGACCAGCAAACCAGCTTAGCAGGGTGGAAAGGAGTCTTTTATGGACAGGTTGTGAGGTTAACATCATTACAATGTACTACACGCTATATATATATATATATATATATATATATATATTATACTAATTACCCATCTACAGTATGTATCACCTACGACTGCAAATATGGGCTGAATTGAGGTGGACTGAGTCGTTTTAGGTCCAAAGACGGGGTAATTAGTCAAATGAGAATTACACACAGCGGCAAAGCGAGGCTGGTATGAACTAACCCTTCTGGCTTAATTGGAATGCGGTGTGCCTAAAGCCGACACATCACAATGAGTCATTATTTTACCTCCTCCACTGTGTAACTGTAACAAACAGACAGTCAAGTCATCAGGAATGGCACTTGAGTGACACTATCTGATAAAGTCTATGTTTGTATGTGGGTGCATGTGTTTGTCACCCAGGGTGGTGTGTTGTAGAGGGTATTCCTCTGTTTTCACATAGTTAAACACCCTCCAAACTGAAGGCCAAGGGCAGAGCGGGTGATAGCTGTCACTTTTCCTCAGTGGGGCCTGTTTCTTAAACAACAGTCTATTCACACAATCACGGTTGTTGCACTCAGCACTTCTTTCAGCTTGTGTCTGGTACTCCAGTGTAACCCTTTTTTTAATAAAATACCACTTACTGCCTACCAAAAGCCTGGCTTTCTCTGCATAGCCTGAGGGTACAATTAATATTTCAAACATTTGGGGATTGGAGGAAAAGCCAGGTCGCATTCCCGTCAGTTTTTTCTACCCCCCCTTCTTTATCTATTCCACCCGCCTCCTTGCTCCTCTCCTGTTTTCACTCTCCCCATCTTCTGAATACCTATTTTGAAAATCCAGATTGAGAGGTCATGCTATTTGAACTGATCTTATTGGCTGTCTCCTCTAATCTGCCGGACAAGCAGATGTTCCTTTTGGGCATGCTCAGTGGCATCGACTGCCGTCCGTCGTCAGGCCAACAAGTACATGTGGCGATGGAGGGGGCGGGGTAGGGGGTGCAGTCTGAATCTGCCTCTTTCCCTCAGCATTAGCATGCCTCTTAATGACCTGCTAAGAGGCAGGCCTGCAAATGAGTTGTGACAAGGCTGAAGAAAAAGGAGTCTTTTTCCCTCATTCCCACTGCCGCTCAATCAACATTTAAATGCCTTGACGGGCTGACATAATTCTGCAATAATTATCACTCCTGGTCCTCTCCTTGGCCCAGACAGGAGTCAGATTGGATCTCATCACAGCGCATTAATGCTGACCAACAATAACTTTGATTTCTCCCTCTCTCTTCTCAGGGATTGGGCAGCCAGCTCAAGCAGGCTGGTTTAATTCGTTGAGTGAAGTGAAGCAGGAGCTAGTGGACAACACCTCGGGGGTCTCCCAAGACTCCATGCAAGAGCACAGCCTGGACCTTAGCAAGAAAGACCACAGGTATCCCATCAAGCACTGGCCCCAGCCCCCTTTTTGGCTCAGCTAATGCTATCTACAGTATCTCTCAAATAAAGCTGTATTGTGTTAATTAGTGTGAGTGCTCTTGTTAAAACCCCCTTTTCAAGGTGGGATGGTTCAGTGATCAAGGAGGAAGATTTACACGCTCCCTCCTTTAAACGTTGCAAGGCCCTCCTTTGAGGAAATCTATCAAACAAATGCAAAAATTCTCCCTTAATGTTTCTTTCCCCATCTTTTCATAATGCACGTCAAGAATGAAGCATGACATGTTTGCACATTCATTTAGATGAAAGTGTGTTTGCATAAACTCTAATTTCCAGCCCCCTGGTTTTCAATGCAACAGCACACTACATTTCATTTTTCCCCTTTTCTTCACTGTATATTCACAATCTGAAATAAATTATAATATAAACTGTTCTCATGCAAATCTAGCCTAAACACTGTTCATATTGCGTCTTCCAGCACTGAATCAAACGGACACCCGGCGCCCGGAAAAACATCTCTTTTATCCTCGCTTATGAATAAGGTAAGATTCATCCATCAAGCACTTTTCATCCCAAGACAAATTAGCAGGATGCAGAGGGGGCTGTTTGTTTTTTAATGTTTCACAGCTAATAGGATGAGTTTGTATCATTTAAATTTTCTAGCCATTTTTCATACAGTGTAATTTCAGCCCAGCGCTCACAAATTAATATAATGAAGCAGGAGCCGGTTGCCACGGCAGATATATAGAGATGTTTGTTTTTTGATGAGCTGTTTTGAACTCTCAGTGCATTTTTTTTCTCCCGCTTTCTTCTTTTTCGTCTCCATCTGCTCTGTCTTTATTTATGGACTTTGTAAATTATTTGATTAAAAAGTCAGCACCAAGAAAAAAGAGCAACTGTCACCCTCATTTTTTAAAAAGATGAAATGGTGCCGAACAGATATTTAAATGTTGTGAGTTTTTGTGGAGATTAAAATGGACATTGTTTTAATCATACATCTTCTATGACTAATATAAAATGGTATGCATATACCATTACCTTGATGATTGAAATAGAAAACTAGTTTTCCTGACAGCTGAGCTCAGCTCGCTCTCTCTCTCTCTCTCTCTCTCTCTCTCTCTCTCTCTCTCTCTCTCTCTCTCCAGTTCATATTCAAGACTCGTAACTGAAACTTATATGAAGCCTCAACATAAAACTTTATAATGTCTTTAATGATTTTTTGTTGTTTTTGTGATTTTTTTTATTTATTGTAATGCACATGGTGTGTATTGTGTATTTTGTTTACAATGAAGACTTTATCTAATTTGTGCTAATCGTCTAGCTGATAATACTGTACACCTCAATTTTCAACACAGAATCAATGAATCTAAATTTAACCACATAGCATAAAGCACACAAAACTGTTGCATGTATGATCTGTGCTCAAGTACAACAAGGCTGTTTGTTTAAGATGTCATGAAACTTGTCTAAGCATGAGTGTTCATGTCTTTGTAGATGACACATGTGAATCCTGGCTTCTTCGGTGCTTTGAATTTGAAGTCTGAGCTGGAGGGAGCTCAGGCAGCTGATGGCTCAGAGGCAGCTCAGTATCTCAGCAGGGTGATGAAGAGATCGGCCCCAGAGAAACCAGTTGAGCTATGGAGGACCTATCTGCACAGGTGCCTGAAAGAACCTTCTGTTTCTATAGAGTCTTCAAGCTTTACTTTTAAAGTCCTGCCCACACCACGTTTTTATTCAAAGCAGGAAATTAGGTTTTTGCTTGTTTCAATTCCCTTTTACACTGGCGGAACATTTAAGGGATGTGGGTCTTTATAAAAAATAAAAAGGTATCATTTAGAGCAGCATTTTACCTACAGTTTGTAACTGTATGCATGATATGGAATTTCAAGCAGAGACACTATCCTGCAATGGGGCATGCTATATTTGTCTAAAATTGTTTTAAAAAGCATCTTTCAAATACTTGTAAAATGATCATACCTGCTGTTTTTATTACATCATATTCATTTAGAAAATACATAGAATATTTGTACTTTTAAAACTTAATTTGTTACACTTCATGACTTTTGAAATGAACTGCAAATATTATAAAATGTGTATATGTCTATAAAATGTATACATGTCTAACCAGACACCAGCTTCAATAAAAAACAGAGGATGAGGAGCCAGAGAACGGCTGTGTTTTCTGTCATAGATGATCTATTTGGGCACACTGTGGTGATACATACTGTAGATGGGTAATTAGTATAATATATATATATATATATATATACTTTACTATATATGTATGATATAAATATATACTGTATATGTGTATGATACAAATGTTATTTGTCAACTACCCAACTACAGTATGTATCACCACAGTGTGCCCAAATGGATCATCTACGACAGAAAACACAGCCGTTCTCTGGCTCCTCATCCTCTGTTTTTTATTGAAGCTGGTGTCTGGTTTTTGTCACCATCAGTCTTTATGATGTACCTGGATTGCTTGTCAGTGCCATCTTGCAGTGTTTGTTCCCGGGTTGTTATGTGGAAAGAGAAGGTTTATCCAGAGCATGTGATGATATGTATTTTGTTACAAAGCCTTGACAAAATGTCCCAACCAGTGACTGCTGCTTTGAGCTCAGGTGTAGTTCACCTAAAGAATAACCTTACTCAAAGTCAGATACTCATGAGCTAAACCGAGAATACATGAATGTTAGAGTAACAGAATTTCCAAGCAATTTCATTCTTTATCTCACTTTTTAGAGTTTCTGTCTTTCTCATGTTGTGCAGGTATGACACTGATGATTTCTGTGAAGCCCAGTGTGATTTCTTGCACAAGATACATTTTCATTGCCTGGTGGAGGATTGTGGGGCCCTTTTCAGTACAGTGGACGGAGCCATCAAACATGCAAAGTAAGGAGCACTCTAATTCACAGCAAAAAACACATATATTTATATATATATAAACACACACACACATATGTATATATATATATATATATACAGTTGGAAAGCTCCTCAAAAAATGCTTGAGGGGTGACATGCTGTTCTGGGTACACGTGCAAATACGCTGTTGTCAGCGCTCTTGGAGCGGTTCACGTTAGAAGGCGTCCGAAATTGTTTCGTACGCGTGCTCTCATAGATACACACAAACGGATGAGTTAGGGGCTGTTCACACCAAATGTGTTTTTGTCTGCGTCTGCTCTGTTTTGCCATTGTTTTCCTGTGTAAACAAGCGCTGGACAAACGCCATACCTGCTGCACCGCGTCTCGCTGTTTCTTCGGTGTCTCACGGAGGACCGGCACATTTTTAGACATTGCGTCAAGTTAATAAGAGCTTCAGGTTTCAAAAATGTATGCCAAGACACCTGCATTCTGTTTCAGTCGTTGAACTGTGTCTAGATTGTTTGTTTGTTTTTAGCACAGGTGTCACAAAGATTTCATGTTCTGAACAAGTTCAGGTTGAAAAGAGGGGACTGTTTCAATTATTCCAGATTGTTCTGCAACAAGAAAAATTCAGCGCTTGATAAACGGCAATGTTTTTTTCTTCTGCTTAAGTGTGCTGAGGGGCCGCCGTGCTTTGTATGTTTATTGTTAGTTACGAATGTTGCCTACAATGCTTACATAAAATACAGCCTCAGTGTCTGAATATAAGCTCCAGGTAAAAGTAAAGTAAATAAGATAGGAATATATTACTATTGTATACAACAAATCCTCAAAGTAATAAAAATACTGTGTCATATTATAATGGCAACTGGACAACAATTAATAATTGTTGGGTTATAAAATGAATAAATAACAACTGAATTCCAAAATGTTACTGGGTGAAGTTGTAGGTTTTGCACACCCTATTCAAAAAAATATTTTTGTATAAATTTATGTAGGTAAATATCGTTTTTTTTTAATTATTATTACTGTAATGCGGTAAAAAATGGAAAACACAAATTAATTATATTTAACTAGATTTTTTAATGTACTTGGCTACAATGGTTGAACTTGATAGGATGACTTTAAAAAAAAATTATCAAATTTTTTAAGCAAAAATGTTCTAAATGGGGCCCCGGCTTGGTCAGTTGCTTGGGGCCTCAGAAATCGTAAACCACCCCTGATTACATATCATCTCTGTTACATACGTATCCTCGGTTTCCTGAGATGAAGGGAACAAGACATTGCGTGCTAATGCATATGGGGAGTGTCCTTCAACACGACCTAATTGAAACCTCTCTACAATAACGCCAATATTCTAATGTGGCCTTTTTAGCCACGAATCGGTCTGCTATAACAGCAGGTGCGCAAACATGTAACGCATCTGGGAAAAGTTGGAAAGAATCGTAATCAGCAAAACAACATCCGAATTGTTGGAATTCCTGAGAACGAAGAAAACCGAGATATGGTTAAATTCCTAGACGAGCTCTTCCCGAGTCTGCTCAACATAACAGGCCATAAGCTGGAAATCGTGCAAGCTCACAGAGACCCGGTTCGGAGATCCGCTGAGAGAGACACAATTCTGGCCAAATTTCTGAGATCATCCGATAAAGATCTTGTGTTACGCGAGGCGAGGAGTAAAGGAAGGCTTTCTTGGAACAACCACAGCATTTTCTTGTTCCTAGACTTTTTGAATTCGACAAGAGAGAAACGTGATCGATTCAAAGTATGCAAGAAACTCTTACATCAATGGAAGGTCACTTTTGCACTAATGTTTCTGGCCAAATTGAGAATAGATACTAAGGATGGGCGCAAAGTATTTACATGCCCACAACAAGCGATGTTTTTCATAAAATCAATGGACTGAGGAAGTCATGTTCTTTTGAAAATTTGATTCAATGCTTTGAGATTCCCAAATCTCAGGCTAAATCGTCCCACAGAATGAGGGCGATTCGTGAGTGCTGTGTCTTGTGACTCATGCCCCATAGCCAATATTAGAATATTACTGTTATTGTAGAGAGGCCTCAACTAGGTTGTGTAGAAGGGCACACCCCATATGCGTCAGCTGTCAGTACCTGTCAAGTGTACTGAGTCGTAAGGGAACCGTATGGCTTTATTCTGTGGACCGCAAAAAATTAAAGGTGTAATGTAAATCTTCGTTTAAGCAGGTTAGATAATTTTTCTGGGAAACAAGGCAAAAATACTAATTAAGTAAATAATTTATCAGTGATCCTACACATTAAAATGCTAACAAAGCAGTACAATCATAGAGATTAAGTTTTATCAAAGTTTTTCAATATTAGAGTTCACACTAACACACACACACACACACACACACACACACACACACACACACACACTCAATTTACATGATTATGATCAAGTAATGTTAATTTGCTGCTATGTTTGGCAGCTCTAATATAGCACATCTAATGGGTGGTGCACCTCTGTGTCATTAGCTTCCACTTCAGAGCCAACCTGAAGGTTAAATCAGAGTCCCCTTTCAACGAGAGCAAGGAATCCAATGATAGTGCCCCTAATCAGATGGCAGTCCCCATTTCCATGGCCAAGACACCTCCCATGGAGGTGCCCAGCCTTGCTGTTTCAGGGGGATGCAGCTCGTCCCCTTCATTGCAAGCCTGGAAACAGCTGGCTGGATCGATCCCTCAACTTCCTGCTTCCATGCCCAGTATGCCAGCCACTTCCCCTCTGGCCACAACCTCACTGGAGAATGCTAAGCCACAGGTCAAGCCTGGCTTCCTACAGTTCCAGGAAAAGTGAGTGGACACTACCTTTTTTTTAAATCCACAATGCTGTGGTGGTATGATTTACATAAGTTGGGCTACAAGTATTTCCGTTTGTTTCATTGTACTTTTTTCCCCACAGTGATCCTTGTCTGGCCACTGACTGCAAATACTCCAATAAGTTCCATTTCCACTGTCTGTTTGGAAACTGCAAATATGTGTGTAAAACCTCCGGGAAGGCCGAATCGCACTGCCTGGATCACATAAACCCCAACAGCAACCTGGTGAATGTGCGAGACCAGTTCTCCTACTATTCCCTACAGTGTCTTTGCCCTAACCAGGTGAGTAAGTAATATCAAGTAGTACTTATTTTGTCTTTATGAGTGGTGCTTGCTAAGGCAAGTTAGCGGATTATGTGACTTGTTGAGGAGATGTGTGTTATTACTATTCTAAGCAATCAGAAGTTAAATTTCCACTATACAATGATCTAGTTGATCTCATGAATTTTGACAGTACAAAGGGGTGATAACACTCAGGGACTTCGACAAATGTATGAACCAGAATATCATATAGATTTGGGGGTGGGCTCTTTTGACTTGGGCCAGTAACCAACCACTCTGAACAACCTAGGAACCACCAAGCAATGCCCTAGCACCCCCCCCCCCCCCCCCCCCACACCAAAAAAAAAAAACACCACGGCAACCACATAGCAGCACACTAAAAACACTCTGAACACATTAGCAACCATATGTTAACCCCCTGAACCACCTAGAACACCATAGGAACACCTAGCAACACCTTAGCAACCATCCAGAACACCCTTGCAAAGCCCTGGTGACCACAACAACCTAGCAAACACATAGCAACACATGAAAAAACACTCAGAACACATTGGCAACCACATATCAACACCTTAACAAGAACCCAGAACACTGACTGCAGCCACATAGCAACACACTCAAAACATTCTGAGCACCTTGGTAACCATATATCAATTCCCTGACAACCATCCACAACACCCAAGCATTGTGGCTACAACTATTGCATAGACAAGCACCACTAAATTTTTCTGAGGAAAATTTTAAAATCTAGTTCAACACTACATTTAAAACTCACAGAAGACAATGGCATTGGTAAATATTTATTGTCTCTGTGCCACGAAAAAAAAAGAAAAAAAAAAGAAAGAAAAAAAAAACACCTAGGAGTTTGTATAAAAAAGCTGTAAAAAATAAACAAGTTTTTCTTTTCATCAAAAATTCCATCATTAATAGAAAAAAGCCCTCCCCTTGTTGCAACTTGCATTTGGAGCAAAACCTGTTTAAATGAATTCATTTATGCATCCCATCCCCACTTCTTCAAGCCCCCCTCCTCTCTCCAGAGTAGAGTGGGTTCTGTTTATGTGCTCCTGAGGGATCTGCCTCTCTGGAAACAGATGGTGGTGCAGAAACAGGTTATATTGCTGAAGACACACACATATACACACATACACAGACTAATGAATTGGTAAAAGAGCTGTTTTATAAATAGATGAATCACCAAATGAACTAATTGCTATTGTTATTGGGGTCAGTGGCTACATCTTGGATCTAAACTCCAGATTTCATTTCGTCATTGAAGCTGGTCATGTCACAAGCTTTAAAAAAAGAGAAAGGAAAAGGATTTAATGACCAAACGTAACCTACTTCTTCCCTTTGGTAATTGAAGGAAGGCTCTGACAACCTATCAGACCCTATTTTGGTTCAAAAGCTGGTCAGTTTAGTAATGCTTGCGAATCAACGTAATGTCTTATAATTGGGTTGTTAATTAACTAGAAATCTGAACCATGGAAATGTAACATGTTGCACAGGATGTTAAAACTGACAGTTTGTGTTTCATTTGTTCTCCGCAGCACTGTGAGTTTCGGATGAGGGGCCATTATCATTGTCTGAGACCTGGCTGTTACTTCGTAACCAACATCACCACCAAACTGCCCTGGCACGTCAAGAAACATGAGAAAGCCGAAAGACGTGCAGCCAATGGGTTTAAATACTTCACCAAGAGAGAAGAATGTGGCAGACTCGGTAAGAACCAGATACGTTATTTCATGGCCAGGGGCCCCAAAACGTATATGGACACTTGAAAATGTATGAATGTCTTTGCATTATTTTTTTTTTAAGTAATAAAGCACAAACACACATTCCACAAAAATAAATTATAAAACAATAAATCCTGTATATTGTTCACAATTAAGAAAAAGTAGTATTTTGCTACTTTCTGGTGGTCAGACGTTTAAATATGTTTATGCAAATGTTTTTTTCTGCTTGGACACCTGTGAAAACATGAGGGGAACTGACATGTACATCCACAAAAACATCACATTGAGACCAGTGGGTTAAACTTTTTTCCAATAAAAAAAGGTCTAGCTTAAGTTGTTTGCTGATGCCACTTAGTTTGATATTTTGTTGTCAAATGCAATGATATTTAGTCATTTCCAAGCTTGAATTAAGTGTCCAAATATGTTTTTTGGTGTCAATGTATATATAAAAGGAGTGTCTTAATCACAGAGCGCACTTGGTAATCCTTGCTAATCATTTGACAATATGATTGGCTTGACTGGGTGTGGTTTGCTAATGCGGTTTGTAATGTATTGCATTCTACATTATGAAAGCGTTCTAATCTTACCATTCACATCACTCATGTTTCCAAACACTCTCTCTTCATCCGAGCTCCCTCTGCCAGCTCACTATAAGTAATGAAGCAGGATGGGTCAGAAATGGTGTGAAATCTCAAAATGAGGTAACCATAATTTCATATCAGTGCCATCACCTGCTATGAACACACGTTTTCCATTGGCTCTGCCTGCTATAGGAAAAGTACCTTTCCCCTCGCCGAGTCGCTAACTGCCATGCTTTTCGCAGCAGAATGCGCAGGGCATGAAACGGCTGCGCTTCACACTCGTTCACTGAATTTTGAGTGTTTCCTTGAAGCTGTTATCCCATTAGTATCTGTGCAATGATATTTTGTCAGTTTGATGGTTTACACTGACAGTAGCTCAGAGTCAGCTAGCTTCCATCATTTACATTTTTTAGAACAAACACTTTTGGCACAATTATAGATGGTCTTATCTCATTGTAAAGCTGGAGACTTTTCGTTTAGATTACAAAAAAAAAAAAAAAAACAGGCTGAGAAAAATGGTGTCTGCCTTTTTGTCATACATTAATACTTCAGTATTTATAGTAGGCAATCAAACGGAGGTTGTTTTCTTGGGTATATTTAACCTGTCAGGAATGAGCAATTACATATGTTTGTTAATTACTGTGCCTGTCGAGCTCAGTCTGTTTGTGCTGCACTTTTTCAAGCCTCGATCATCATCACAAGCAGGCAGATTAAAAGTTTGTATTTTATTTTGCTCTACACTCCTCCCTTTAAAGGTATAGTCCACACGAAAATGAATATTCGGTTATCATTTACTCACCTTCATCTAATTTCAAACCTGTTTGACTTTATGTCTTCCATGGAACACAAAAGGAGATTTTTGGCAGATTTTTAGCCTCAGTCACCATTTACTTCAATTGTATGGAGAGAAAAAAAGATGCACTGAAAGTGAATGGTGACTGAGGCTAACATTTTGCCTAACATTTTCCTTTATGTTCCACTTTTGAAGAATCTCTTTGGATTTGAAACAAAGGTGTGTGTGAGTAAACAATTTCAGAATTGTTCGTTTCTGGGTGAACTGTCCCTTTAAACCAAAGAAAAAGAACATCTATTGAAGAGTTGAAAGTATCACAAGTGTCTGAGTTATTCATGGTCTCTGATGTCTCCTGTTGCATTTTTAGAGGTATAAACCAGGCACATACAGTATGACAAAAGCAAGCTGTAGAGTCATTAAGAATTGATGGTTCAGCTGGACTGGGAAAGTGGTATCCATGGCAGCAACATTAAACAGAACACCAGTGATGAGGTTACCAGGATCCGCTGGCACAAAGAGCCCTGATATTTCAGCATGTGCGCATATTTACTTAACTCTGCCTTTTTAAAGTAAACGTATCACCCTTGTGTACAAAGCAATCTGACAACAGGCAGCTAGTTGCGATGTGCCAAGGGTACCATGGTAACGGACAAGCCTGCACCTGCCCTGAATGGGACACTTTCAATTATTTTAGCGTGCATTATTTACAATAAAATTATGAGCACCCTACAATATTTGATTAGTGCACAGAGGCAGTCTTTAAATATGAAAACATATAGCAATTAAAACCTGCAGGGCCCTTTGTGGAAAAAATAAAATCTGAGAGAACAGACAGGGGTGGGGGGGAGAAAATAGACCAGCAACAGATAGGTCTTGAAAAATGAATTTAATATGGAAATAATTGTGTGTTTACTTTGGTTTGCAGGGTTGTGCATTATTGCTTCTCCAAATGCAGAATGTATTTATGTAAATTCCAAATTGAATAAAAGATGTCAAAGTAATAAAAGAGCACCACAGGTCTAATCTTCAAAAGGGTCAACTTTCCCAGTATGACACTGGACTCATCTGCTCTGTCACTCCGCATTATGCAGGCGCAGGATGGAAGCACAATGTCCTCATTACCTCGTAGAGAATCTATGATGTATGTTGTCCCTGAAACCCAGGCACGATGAAGATGGTCTTTGCTCAAGTTAATTTTGTTCGCTCGTTTCTTGCAGGGTGCAAATACAACCAAGTTAACAGCCACTTCCATTGTATCCGTGAGGGCTGTCAGTTCTCCTTCCTGCTCAAGCACCAGATGACTTCCCATGCCCGCAAACACATGAGGAGGATGCTGGGGAAAAACTTTGACCGAGTCCCTTCACAGGTACACACACTTGTTGGCAAGAAAATGTTGTTTTACTGCCATAAGCACTTTTATAACCCCAAATGTTCTTGAAAATAGTAAGATAATGGTTAATTTAGGGGTGTAGCAAAAATTGTAGCCATAATATATTTTTATGGGTTGTAGTGAAATGTCAAGCAGTGTCCTGTAGTTTGACGTGCTCTTCTGCAGCTAAAACTATTTTAAAGCATTTTGCTACTCATTTTATAATTGTTATGCATGCAGCTTTTATGAAATCATAAATATTAGTACCTTTATATATACACTACCGGTCAAAAGTTTTGAAACACTTTATTATACTTTTTTTTTTTTTCTCACAGTTTAGAATAATAGTAAAGTCATCAAAACTATGGAATAACATAAATGGAACTATGGGAATTATGTTGTGACTAAACAAAATCCAAAACTGTGTTATATTTTAGCATCTTCAAAGTAGTCACCCTTTACCTAGAATTTGCAGACATGTACTCTTGACATTTTCTCAACCAACTTCTTGAGGTATCACCCTGGGATGATTTTTTAAACAGTATTGAAGGAGTTCCCATCTATGTTGGGCACTTATTGGCTGTTTTTCTTGATTATTTGGTACAAGTCATCAATTTCAAATTGATTTTTTTTTTATTAAATTTTAGTTTTAAAATTAAATAAATTAATATAGTGGCACAATTCAATTATATTTTTGTCTACAAATCAAATTTCAAACATTAGCTTGAAACACAAGCTTACGCCTTTAGATCAAAAGATTTTTAAGATCATGAGAAAAATTTCAGTCAAGTGTTTCAACTTTTGACCAGTAGTATATATATATATATATATATATATATATATATATATATATATATATATATATATATATATATATATATTAGGGCTGTCAATCGATTACAATTTTTAATCAAATTAATTACATGGTGTCCCGATTAATTAATCGCGATTAATCGCATATACAAATATTTGCTGAGAAAGCCCCTCATATAACAATGTCAATATATAAAGATTATACATATTTATATCAATATAGAATTATACATTATACATTAAATATTTAAAAAATTATATATATATATATATATATATATATATATATATATATATATATATATATATATATATATATTCAGATTATTAAAATGCTTTACATTCCTGTAGCAGAAGAGTTTATCATTAACAAGACAATACAAAAAGTGGCTTTAGGATACAATGTATTGTTTACTACCATATTACTGAACATAAGTCAATCATTGGCATACAGTTCACAGCAATCCATTTCACAAGTGAATTTGTCAATCATTTGGAGATTTATTATGAGGGCTTGTTTAAGGACCCGTCAATGTACACCTATGTTAGACGTCTCGGGTGTGTTGCGTCATAAAAATGTAATGTTTAGGTCACAGTCTCAAGTTAAATATAGTTTAATACTCAATCTTTAAACATCTTGAGACCCCTTAGATCGCATTTGCGCTCCTTCGAGTGTTTTGAACGCAAGAACGCCTACTGAAGTGTTTTCTTCACAGCATAAACTGCGTGTTTCTCATACAGCTGAAATTTCACTTACTGCCCTCTGGAGTAAACAGGTGGTACAGCAAGCTTGCATTTCTTTGGAATCTTCCTTATTATGGTCCATGGGCATGCGATTAATTGTGTAATTTTTTTTTAATGCATTATTTTTTTTAAAATTAATCGCACTGAATTAACGCATTAAATCAACAGTCCCTATATATATATATATATATAGATAGATAGATAGATAGATAGATAGATAGATACATACACCAGCCACAACATTAAAACCACCTGCCTAATATTGTGTAGGTCCTCCTTGTGCCACCAAAACAGCGCCAACCCGCATCTGCAATAACATTCCGAGATGATATTCTTCTCACCACAATTGTACAGAGCAGTTATCTGAGTTGCGGTAGACTTTGTCAGTTCAAACCAGTCTGGCAATCCTCTGTTAACCTCTCATCAACAAGGCATTTCCATCTGCAGAACTGCTGCTCACTGTATGTTTTTGTTTTTGGCACCATTTGGAGTAAATTCTAGAGATTATTGTGCATGAAAATCCCAGAAGATCAGCAGTTACAGAAATACTCAAACCACCCCGTCTGGCACCAACAATCATCCATGCGATTATCTAATCAGCCAACCTAGTGGCAGCAGTGCATAAAATCATGCAGACATGAGTCAGGAGCTTCAGTTATTGTTCACATCAACCATCAAAATGGGGAAAAAATTTGATCTCAGTGAATTTGACCATGGCGTGATTGTTGGTGCCGGACAATTCTTTGCAATTCTTCCCATAAGGCCTGCATCCCTGAGTCTTCTCTTTACTGTTGTACATGAAACTGGTGTTGAGCGGGTAGAATTCAATGAAGCTGTCAGCTGAGGACATGTGAGGCATCTATTTCTGAAACTAGAGACTCTGATGTACTTATCATCTTCTTTAGTAGCACATCTGGCCTTCCACATCTCTTTCTGTCCTTGTTAGAGCCAGTTGTCCTTTGAAGACTGCTGTGTACACCTTTGTATGAAATCTTCATTTTTTTGGCAATTTCAAGCATTGTATAGTATTCATTCCTCAAAACAATGATTGACTGACAAGTTTCTAGAGAAAGCTGCTTCTTTTTTGCCATTTTTGACCTAATATTGATTTTAAGACATGTCCATCTATTGCATATTGTGGCAACACAAAAAGAAACACAAAGACAATGTTAAGCTTCATTTAATGAACCAAATAGCTTTCAGCAGTGTTTGATATAATGGCAAGTGATTTTTCTAGTACAAAATTTGCAATTTAGCATGATTACTCAAGGATAAGGTGTTGGAGTGATGGCTGCTGGAAATGGAGCCTGTCTAGATTTGATAAAAAATGACTTTTTTCAAATAAAGATGGTGCTGTTTATTAAATCAGTAATGTCCTGACTATACTTTAATTCACCAAAGTGTCATTCAACTGATCATAAAATACCAGTTTCCTTCTGAAACAGCATTAATCTGAACAATGTTCCAAACTTTTGGCCTCCAGATTGTATATGTATATATATACACACACACACACACACACACACACACACACACACACTTGTCCAACATACATGCAAGTACATTTTATTCAAAATTCTTGATGTTGATAAAACATTAAGTAAAAATACAAGGACATGTTAGGAGCTGCTCAGATGCCTTTTTAAAAGTTGATGTTCTTTTTAATTTGTCTAAAAACTGCTCTTGTGTGAGAAGCTGAGCGGTCAAAGATGTCCATCCATCACGTTTACATTTAAAACTGCAGAAAGACGTAGAAACGTGTTGTAAATGGCCCCTTATGTGTCAATTACCCTCATTGTTGTAGTAGTTAATCAACTAATGTGTTAATTGATAATGGTTAACCTCCACTTTTTTAAAAATGTCTAAGCTCTTGATCAAAATGTACCAGTGTTTATGTGTAATGATGTGGTATGCCATTCAATAGGTTGTCTCTCATGCCCACCGGCCTGAAGAGATGCAGCACATGGCCAGTCTAGCTTCGTCTGGTGTGATGGGCAGCCATCCTGGTCTGACCCACAACTTTTCCAGCATGATGGAGGAAAATGATGACTTTATAGACTACACCGGTGGGGGAAGCCCACTTGGCCTCTCCTCAGAATCCTCTTACCAAGACCGTAGCTGCACAAGCACCCCAGTGGGCAATGACAGCTCGCCAGCAGGTTAGTTAACCACACAACTTTCATGACTATTAAACATTTTCAGCCTCACAAGGTAGACTGTTAAAAAGATATTACACCCGAAAATGAAATTCTGTCATCATTTACACACCCTTATGTGTTACAAATCCATAAGACTTTCTTCTGTGGAACACAAAATGAGATGTTAGGCAGAATGTTCAATCTCAGTCACTATTCAATTCTTATTGCATATATTTCCTCCATACAATGAAAGCGAATAATGACTGTGCCTATCATTCTGTCTAACATCTTCTTTTGTGTTCCATGGAAGAAAGAAAATCATATAAGTTTGGAACATCATTAGGGTGTACATTATGACAAAATTTTAATTTTTGGGGGGGAACTATCCCTTAAACTTTGAACGTACACTGTAAAAGTATATTTTTTTTTTAGTATTTTTGTCTTATTTTCCTGTAAATAAAAAATAAAAAAAAACAAGAAAAAAATTACTTAAAGGAGACCTATTTTACAAGATGTAATATAAGTCTCAGGTGTCCTCAGAATGTGTCTGTGAAGTTTCAGCTCAAAATACCCCATGGATCATTTATTATACCATGTTCTAAATGCCTCTTTTTGGGCGGAATCAAAAACACGCTGATTTCGTGTGTCTCTTTAAATGCAAATGAGCTGCTGCTCCCCGCCCCCTTTCCGGAAGAGCGCTGTGCCTTTACAGCTCATGCAGATACTAC
The DNA here is from genome assembly GCA_032164185.1 of Moxostoma hubbsi. Taxonomy (NCBI): domain Eukaryota; kingdom Metazoa; phylum Chordata; class Actinopteri; order Cypriniformes; family Catostomidae; genus Moxostoma; species Moxostoma hubbsi. Next base: position 58,120,563 of record JAVLUX010000001.1, read on the forward strand.
AGCAACAACAAATCAGAACCAATATGACTGGCAGTGTAAATACTGGAGTTCAGCCATATATGTATGAATATATATGTATATCTTGTCTCCGTGAATACAATCAGAGACAATGGTAACTTTAGCTGCATTAGCTGTGGAATCAGCTATCAAGCACATTCAGAAAGCAGATTTTCAAATATTCACAAAATATGAAGTGCGATACTAACATCTTCAGGATATCAAGCTGGAACACGAACAGTTGGTACTGATCCATGCTCGAGAATCAAATTATTCGAAAATCCTGCTGTTTATTAACACTCATTCACAAAGCAGTCCTGTGTAAAATGATTTGCACAAACATACACACATTTTTTGTATGTTTTGGGGGCACATTTCCTTCAAAAACAAAACTTTTCCACTGTTCAGTGGCTCTGATGCCGGGAGTACATGAAGATTCTTATGTTCACTTTTACAGCCAACAACAGAACACATATGACGCTTTATGCAGCTGAGACATTATTCTTCTCACTGTATCTGCTCCAGCATGGAAAAAAATGGCAGACTGTGTGTAGATCACTCAGGGGAGGATCTATGATAATAGGGTGGAGTCCGTCACCAGTCGTGGGCGAGGCCTAACGTGACGTCACTTCAGAGCAGAAAACGAAAACCATTCATTTTGACACACTGTTTTTTATTAATAGAAATATATGAAAGAGGAGTGGGTGGACTTTTAACATTGTAGGGTGGTTGTGTACACACACTGCTGACTCACATTTATGTACAAACATGAATTTTGCACAATAGGTCCCCTTTAAGAAAATCTGACTATCGGGATGAGAAAATTAACATGTTTTCCCTCTAAATCAAGTGTTTTTTCTTACCCCATTGGCAAATAGATATTTTTCTTGATATAAGCAAAAATATTAGATCATTTTTCTAGATTTCTCCAAAAACAAGATAAAATATCTTAGGCCCTTTGGCTTCTCTAGTAAATGTATCGTTTTCCATTAAAAATGTCGAAACATTCTTAAAACAAGACAAAAATTCTCAGTAAGGAAATTATTTTTGCAGTTTATTTTTATGACAGCACTCGAGAGGCATAGAATGAAACCACAATAGAGGCCCACTGAAGGCAATTGAACAAATATTTATAATAAAAAAATGTTTTTGTCAATGACATTTCACTGGTGGTGTTGGTTCCTTGTGTTCCTTTTGTCCTACCCTGACAAATAGTAATGTAAGAATCTCTCTCATTTAATTCCTTGTAGCAGTGACTCAAGATGTAATGATATTTATACAATTTTAGAGTACTAAGTTTGTTATATAGTCCTACACACACACACACACACACACACACACACACACACACACACAGGGCTCACATTAACTTTATAACAGAGGCTTCCGAGACATTTCATCTCTACTGTCATTGTACTCAGTCGCTTATATTGAGGCAGCACAAGTTATCTACCTTTTTCTCTGAGCTTAGAGGTGCTTTTTTTTTTTTTTTTTAAATACCACACATAAAATCTCTGTACTATCTGGCATATATCTCTGAAGTGGGTGTCTCTTTGGCAGCCCTAGGCTCTGCATACAGCAAAAAAGAATATGGGTGTGCCCACAACTTTTTAGCCAATCGGAAATCGGCTGTCAATCATTGAGCACATTCAGATTGCTGACATTACATTGGCAGACATGCCTTTTTCATTAGGGTTGTGGCATATTTAAAGGGATGGGGGATGTTCTAATTGGCCGAAATCAGCAAAATGGCTAACTTAGCCTACAGCATATTTAAATCAGGGCTTTTGCTCCTTGAATCAGAGCTTTCCTTCGTTTAATTGATTTTTATAGTTTCACTGTTTGGTTTAAAATGTTATCTTCCATTCTCATCACTGTTGCTTTTGGCTGTTGTCTGATTTTGGTTACCATTTGGCTTTCATTATTACATTACTTGATCTCTTTTCCCTTTTTACATCCTCACCCTTGTGTTCTATACCTTCCTGTTTCTGTCTGTTACCACCATCCTTCCTTGGCACCCTGTCTTTGTAGGACCAGGCTGTCAGGTCCCTCCTCCTGCCACCACTACCTCTGCTGACTCTCCTTCTCCTTCTCAATCTGCACCTCTTCCTCCTCCACCCCCTCCTCCTCCACATCAGCCCACACTTCAGAGTCAGCCTCCATCTCTCTCCTCTGCTCTTCTCCAGCCACCACTCCCATCGCTCCCATACCTTCTCTCCCCTTCCTGTCTGTCATACTCTCTGCTCAGCGCCTCACTTGGAGCCACTAGGAGTGTTGTCATGCCAACCAACACACCAGCTTTCAGCCCCATCATTCCTACTTCGTCTTCGGTTAAAAATGATGTCCCTATAGTTCAGGATGCTGCAGGTACCTATACAATCTCCACTTGAACACTGCAGCTCTAGACTAACTGTAGTTTTGATTTATAGATTAAGATCCAACTGAAAAACATCTTATACCAACCTAAAATTGTATGCTGGTCATAATCTAGCCCAGTCAGATTGGTTCAGGTTGGTCTGTTTGCTGGTTTTAAAGGTGTTTTGGGGTTGTGTCAGTTACTGAGGCTAGGAGACCAGCCTAGCAAGTTGAAGAGCAGCTTGACCAACCTGGACACCAGCTCAATTATCTAAAACCAGCAAATAGCATCTTTGGCTGGTTAAGGTGTTTTTTAACAGGTACCTCTCAAAAAAAACTTGGTCAGATATAATTTAAATTAATAAACCATTATCTAGACTACAAATATGTAGCACTCAAAACATGCAATGCATATGTCACAAAGTTTTGGTTATAAACCAGTGTTATTATTCCACTGAAGTTTGTGTGTTGTTTTTTGGTGTTATGTAGTGCATTACACACCTTCCATTAAGTCTAAATTCTGACCATTAGTTGCCTGCTGTAAAGAGCTGGTTTAATCATGCCAGAGTTTAATAGAGTCATGTGATTCTTGTTTGCTTGGACAGAGAGCAAATCATTAGCTCTGACATCAAGCTTATGGGAGGGAATCCTGCTCTTCCATAAAGCTGGATGTACAGAAGTACCTCTAAACTCTCCCAATACCTATATGTGACACTCACATTAAAATGCCAAGAGTACATTATACAAATGGGACTGGTCCCTGTCTGATTATGGCATGGAATCACATTATATACTTTAGTCTTCTGTGGCCACTTCTGCTTGGTACTGGCGTTTTGTAGAATTGCTTTGTTGCTTAATGTATCAATTGCTGCCTAACCTGTAAACTGCATTTTTTTGCCTCCAGGTAACACCATCTCTATCCCCACTGCAACTGGCACCAAGAAACGCTTCTGGATCATCGAGGATATGTCACCCTTTGGCAAACGGCGCAAGACAGCCTCGTCTCGCAAGATGCTGGATGAAGGCATGATGCTGGAAGGATTCCGCCGCTACGACCTCTATGAGGACTGCAAGGATGTGGCCTGCCAGTTCTCCCTGAAGGTCACCCACTACCACTGCACACGGGAGAACTGCGGCTACAAGTTCTGCGGCCGCACCCACATGTATAAGCATGCCCAGCACCACGACCGCGTGGATAACCTGGTTCTGGATGATTTCAAGCGCTTCAAGTCTTCGTTGTGTTGCAACTTCCCAGATTGCCAGTTTTCTGGCAACAGCACCCATTTCCACTGCCTGCGCTGTGGCTTCCGCTGCACCGACAGCACCAAGGTGACCGCGCACCGCAAGCACCATGGGAAGCAAGATGTGATCAGTGCCGCCGGCTTCTGTCAGTTCAGCTCCAGCGTAGACTGTGAAGTCACCGACTGCAAGTATAAGCTCAAATGCTCGCATTTCCATTGCACTTACCCAGAGTGCAAGCACACAGTGGTAGGGATGTCCCAGATGGATTCCCACAAGCGCAAGCACGAGAAGCAGGAGAGGGGTGAGCTGCCTTCTGTCTCCCCCAACCGAGATGGCAACCACCACCATGCAAGCCTGGACGTGTCCCCTGCCCACACGAATCTGCCCCCAACCTCGCCCAACACACCAGGGCTGACCCATAACAATGTGGCCATGTATCTCACATCAGCTAGGGGTGCTGGAGAGTATGAGCATCCAGGATCTGCAATCAATCTCGATAGCTCTCTAAACCTCGGAACGGACACCAACAGCTCTCTGTTCTTCCTGAAGAACGCTGCAGGATTGGGCCTCAGCGACTCCATGGACCTAAGCAAGATGATGCACAGGGAGCCCCTGTCCCTGGCTGCTAGGTCTGGCCCTGCTGTTTTTTTGGGCCTGACCAACCCTCAGGATGACACTACCGGTACCTCTGGCGATCCAGAAGACGACTTATCAGCCGAGGAAGAGCCGATAGCAGAGGAGGACGATGACGATGATGAGGAAGAAGAGGAGGAACCAGAGGAGGACATGAATACAGACTCGTATGATGATTCCATGCCAGAGCCAGATGTTGACAAAGACAATGGTGAAAGTTTTGATGCTTCCATGAACCATGCTGAGACTTCCCAACTGGATAAAGAGGAGCCAGAGTCTGAGCCCTAATCTATGCTGTAGGAGAACTCTGAATTCCCTGAACAAATGGAAGTTTGAGTCCCTCATTTATCATCCTTACAAACGTTGCAGATGACAAGAAAACAACCAACTACACAAGAAAAGTGAAGGCCCAAAATGATTTATTATGATGTTTACAAGATGACCAACATTATAAATTTAATTATGCATTAAAAAATGAACAGAGACAGACAAACGAGGCCCTCTTTTACACATGGGTGACTATGTAAACCTTTTCCTACACATCAGTCTTTTGTGTGTGTGCATGTTTGACTTTAATTTATTCGATTTCATTTGTTACTCTTTGTGTGTGGAAAAAATAAGGAAAAACAATCTCTAAATATGAATATCTATATAAAGTAGATGTGTGTGGATATTAATGTAAATTTTAATTGCAGTCACTGGATTGCAGGACCCTCATACCAACTGAAAGAGACAATAGTACATTGCAGGAATGTTTTATAAAGAGTGTTGCTGAAATAATTGATTCTGAAACACCTTATGTCATTATTATTATTATTATTAATGAAGTGCAGGGGCCTGCATCAGTTCTTTGACTTATATGCTACTCCGTTTATCAGTTGATTCTTTGTATTTTATTTACAATGATCACAGTTCTCAATTAAACATGCTGTCATGGTCAGTGATGTCATAGGCTCCATTCCACATGGACAATCACCTGCATCTACAGCACAAACAGTGACCAGAGACTGCAAAGCTTCAGGCCATAAAGCATTGATCTCAGTGAACTCAACTTACCAATCGCTCGCTCTCACTTGATCTGAACGAGTACCCATTTGGCATTGCATATTAATAGTGCACTTTTGTATAGACGAGCAGATCCTCAAGCCTCTATTTAAGACATCTTTTACATGATTGCATTACTATGGCTTTTTCATTTGTTTGTTTTTTGCATTTTTTTCTAATTGTACAGGCATGAAAAGATGATGTGGGGGTGTCTCACTGTAAAGGAGTCTGTTGTAATGATGGGCATCAGCACCCCCTGTGTTTTGGAGAGTTTGTATTGTTATGATGGTGCTACTGCCCAAAATTAATTGGGGATGATTACAGCTGTTTTTTTCATCCATAAATAGATGAACTCAAGTGTCCATCAAAAAGAGCAGGAGATAAGTGTCTCTGAATGTAGGGAAAAATACGTTTGTATGTGTTAATTTTCTTTGATTTCAGTAGCATGAAAAAAATTGTTGTAACAAAGTCGGAGGATGGAGACTGGTTTTTTTAAGCTTCTTTTTTTCAGAAGCCTCATATATCTATTTCTAAAGGAAGAGGAAACATGGAAAGTGACTCTTTTTCTAGTCGGCTGAATGGATGACAGGTATCACAGAGACACCATAATGAATGCAAGTGCTGGTGATGGAAAATGTGTGATTTTATGAATTGTACAGAGCGAAAATAATGTTTTAAGGTTTTGTTTTCTCTTTAAAACAGCTGTGGTTTCTCTCCAATAATAAGAAGTTATTTAATATTTATGTGACCTTGCAATGAGAAAATTCTAGGGTGTTTTTGTTTTTGTTTGTTTTTTGCACTTTTTAGGTTCATTTTTACCATATGAAATTATGGCATATATCGTTTAACAGGGAATTTGCTTTATCATGTTGTTTAGTTCACCTTGCTTTGATGCACAAATAGTCTTCAGTGTGACGAAGAACTGATGTCCTGTGTTTTATTTAAGGAAAAAACTAAAGAAAAAAAGATTTTCTTTGCATCCAAGATTGGATGATTTCAATATTAAATGGCAAGATAGAACCTGGCCTGCCTAATGAGTAACACTAATGATCACTGTAATTTATATGAATTCTATACAAAGGAAATTATTGCAGTTCTCTGCTCTAAATTTAAAAACGAGAGAGAAGAATGAATTTAGTTAGCTTGGACTCCATTGAATCTAAACAAGGAAAAGTGAGACGAGGAAATTTATGAATTATTTCCTAAACTTGACATTGAATGAACTCATAATATAGGCAACTAAATGTGTAGATAAATATCTTCAAAAAATATTGTTTCAGGAGGGGAAAAAAGGTTGTATAGTATTTTCTTCTGTAAAAATTAAATATGAACAAAAATGCTCTTTGATTAAAATCTTCCTTTAAAAAGAAACTAAAAAGGAGAAATAAAGAATAAAAAGTTAAAAACTGAAATAACGGCAGTATAGTTTGCTTGCTTGTGTGTGTGTGTGTGTGTGTGTGTGTGTGTGTGTGTGTGTGTGTGTGTGTGTGTGTGTGTGTGTGTGTGTGTGTGTGTGCGTGTGAGAGAGAGATACAGTATGTGAGTATGTGTGTGTGTGTGTGTGTGAGGTTTTATAATCATGGTTTTCCCATAGTGGTAGAAGAATTAGTGGTAATTAAATCTATATGAGTCACATTTTTGTAACACAGAATGTGTGCATTTCTACCTTTTATGTTAGAAATCACATTTTTTGGGGATATCATGCACAATAACATTATACAGATCATTAGATCGGAAATCTGGGTAATTTAATACCATCAATATCTCGGTTTTGTTTGTTATTGTTTTTGTGTTTGTTTTATTTAATTGAATTGAATTGGTTGATATGTATTTTGCATATGGCATGCCTCTCTCACAGGCCGTTTTATTCTCTGGTCTCAAGTGCAAAGCAGGGCACACACTGACTCTCTTGATAGAACACTGAAACGGCTCTTTGCCTGGGAGATACTGTGCACTTGAATACATTTTATGTGTGTAAAATAGCAGGATTTGTAAAGAGTCAAAATAAAGAAATTCTAATTATTATAACAAAGCAAATGTTCCACACAGTGTTTTAGCTCCTGTGTTTGTGTTGAAAAAACTGCGATATCACGGGTTGCTATTACAGAAGAATGCGCTTCGGATTGTCTTAGGCAGCACTGTTGTGGTTTATAGAAAGGGTGTAACCAGTTAATAAGCCCCTTCCCACTGAGACAAACACTGTTAAAGGGGAAAAGGCCCTGAGTCTGTGGTATGACACAGAGGACAAACAGTCGAGGGGCCAGCAGCACTGCTCTAACTGAGGGAAACTGGTTATATTCAATGATTATATATTGCCTATTAAAAAAACAGTATGTGAGACTATTTTTTATGCAATGATGCATCATTGTTTCAAACAGTAGCATGCTACGTTGTTACCAGACATTTTACATTGTATGATTAATTCAGTGAGTGGAGTCCAGTCATTTTTGTGGACACATTTTATTTCTTTATTTTAATTATCATAAAAATACTGTAACTTTTGGCAGTCAAATAATGACTCAAGAAATAGATGTTAAAAATAGCTGCAGATATTACTTAATTCAGAATTGCCTATTCATCAGAAGGAAATGGAAGGGCAAGCATATTGCATTGAGAAATACAATCCCCTGCTGATTGCATATGCTTTGTTGTATACTCTGCATTATAACATATGTAGTAGGCTATCCTAGTGTTTCCTGTGCAAAGAGAAATATTGCATTCTAATATTCATAGTATACTTACTATATACTGCAGAAAAAGTAAGTGTAGGGGGTGGTGTTCTAACAACCTGTGCTACCTGCTCAGGATGTGCCACCAGCAGTAAAAACAGTGATATGTAAAGTTAAAACATGGGTAGCACATGTCGGGAAGCACGAGAGAACTTGTCGGTATATACTACAACAGCATGAAATGTGTATAAGGATGTGCTACCAGCATAAATATCAGATAGTTTGATATGGTGTGTTGCTATACTAAGCTCCATCCCTTCTCAAATGCTAACCCCAAACCTAAAACTATGCGCATATAGCATTGGTAGCACATCCTGATGGGTTGCATATATTTTCACACCGGCACTAGGAGGGGCTAGCATGTGCTTCAGCCTCCCCAAGAAAGTCCATAGCACCCTCAGCATAGGTTTCTGTCACCTGTTCAGAATCAGAACTATTGATGCCCGATATTCAAATGAATTACCCATTTGAGTCGATTCCCTCAAAGAATTAAGTCAAACGGATTAGCAAAATTGTCCGGATCGTTCAGACAGCTCAGGCACTGTATCATTTGGAGCGTTTCTCACTCCGTAAAAACGGAAATGAAATAAATAAAACCAAAACAATCAAGTGGATTATATACTTACATGATACACAGAGCAGATGAGGAGGTAAATTAACTGTTGAAACTTAATTAAGCGCACTCACTCCAACTGCATGTCTCACAACAACTCTCTCAGTAATGATGGTGAAGCAGCTCCCACCACCTCAAATCCCCAGACCCTGCTTTGTAACAACTAGAGCCCTTCTACCAAGTGACCCTGCAAAGTTAGCAAACTAGAATGCAGCAGTCCCATTGACATTCGTATGGTGGTTCACTGGCGTGGGGCAAGAGACAAGAATAATAAAATGCTTTTGTGTGGAAACAGCGCTTAACTTAATGAATTGGCCGCCTGTCCACTAATCTTCAGCATGTTTTACACTTAACAATCCCATTTAAATGAAACGTTTGGAGTTCACTATGATAAAAATGTCTGTTTTCACGAATAATTTTGCAACATGTAAGTGTCAGTTTATTGCCCTCCCCATTAATTCATACAGTGACGACGATATTTTTAATCAAAACCTGCAAGTGCATCCTTTGTTTGAACAACGATGAATAATGTCTTTGTTAATTTCAACACCTACCTTTTGAACAACTCAAGGGGGGGTTTCATTTGAGGAAAATGGCTGCAAGTAATAGTGCTTTGGGAACGTCTTTAGGAGTGACCAGCTGTGAATATGTGTGCAACACATCAGTGAAATTGACTAGAATTTATAGCCTCTGCTGGTGACATCATCAGGATGCACCTGTAGCAGGGCTATAAATAGATGCGTCACAGGAGCATCGTCAGGTATTTTGTCTGAAGAGCAGTTCTGGGGCATCCTCAGTGCGGCAATGAAGTGCAGCATCTTGTTCCGCTTTTATCAGGGAACAGGGGTTACAGTTAAGTAACCTGAGATGTTCCCAATCAAAAAGCTACACTTTGATGCTGCGCTGATTTAGCGCTTTGGGAACGTCTTTAGGAGTGACCAGCTGTGAATATGTGTGCAACAAGTCAATGAAATATTCACATATTCACAGCTGGTCACACTTAAAGACGTTCCCAAAGCGCTAAATCAGCGCAGCATCAAAGTGTAGCTTTTTGACAGGGAACTCACTGGTAAGCTTGATAATAATATCACGTCGGAAATTAAGTTGCGGGAAATGGGAAAAGGTGGAGGAGACTGCCTTCACTATGCCCAACTCTGTTAGAGATGTGGATGGGTGTTGAAAAAGAAAGTCTCAGCTTTCTAATGTTATAATTATTATGTTTCTATGAACTCTAATGATCACAGAAAGAGAGCGCTGTGCAGCGCATCCATTTGAATTAGCATGACTGGTCACCACATTAGTAAGCTTCAAAACAGCAATTATTGTTTGAATTTGGTGGTAACATTTAAATGGTTTAAAAGCTGAAAATAAAAATACAATTAATCACAAAACAGTCAGAAATGTGTTTTGGTCTAAAATCACATTTCTACATAAACAGCCCATTGTGACTTCAGACTCTACATGAAAAACCGAGTAAATTCATCAAATGTCTTACCCTTTTGTAATATAAGACAACTGTGAGGTTATCCTAACTTTAAGATGTTGCAGCATAGAAATTTCACTTCTGTAGTCACCACGTACAAACTGATATTAATAAAATCGCTTGGACATGCTGGGTTTTGCACATATTTAGTGACCAAAGCTCAGCTCCCCCTGTCAATGATTTAGCACCACTTCAGCACCAGCAATCAAAATTTGGTGGTGCGCCCCTGGTGCCAAACAAAGCATCTTTGTTCTTTTTCTCTGCAGGAACTCAGTACATATCTATGTGTGCACACATGCACAGCAATAAATCATAAAGTTCTTGTAACAGAACAGCAAATATGAGAAATTTCTGTTGCTTCTGTTGAGCCAAAAAAAAAAAAAAAAAACATTCTGAAAGGGTCTTTGGTGGTTGTCTTTTCTTACATTCAGCCAGCTGCTCCTCGCTATGACCAACATCCCGTCCTGTCCCACTCAGTACAGCTGTTCTCTTCCCTCTCCCTCCTCTTCCTTCTGATGTGTCTTTAAATAAAAATGTGTAAAGCCACCACCATCTGTCTGCCAGCTGGCATCCTGCATATAATCTCGAGAAAAAAAAAAAAAAAAAAAAAGAATATGGAAATTATATTACACAAAAACCAGATGGAAACAACCTCCAAACTAGCGAAGGCTGCTGTTGGAACGACAGATCACCTTATTGTCTACATTATAAGGAAAAACAGGAATTTCTGTATGACTGTATTTTTGTTGCATGAATTTTAAATTGGATTATTTAAATTAAACGAAGGGGTCTAAAAGTCTGAAACCATGTTGAAAATTTGACATTCAAAAACGAATTTAAGCCTATCAACAGAAAATTCTTAAACAAGAAAACTTTAATATATAATATTAAGAAATATCTTCCTTTTGTATATGTCATATTAACTTGCTTTTAATGGTGTTACACAAACTTGTGGAGTCAGTGCTAGCTCGAGTGCATGCTGTCATCAAAGCAAAAGGGGGACATTCTGTACCAAACACTATGAAATTCTCTATTATTATTAATACTCAAGTACATTTTTCAAACAGATTTCTATTCTGCTAACAATTTGTAATTAATGCATTTTTACTTGTGGTCTCAGACTTTTGGACCCCAAATTGGTTTCATTTGCCTGACAAATATAAGCATGCATTTTTATTGTGCATGACATTTTATGCAGTCATACCAGGACCAGATCTGACTTGTTCTGATGTTCAGAGCATTGATGTTCCAGGAACAGGTTGCGTGAGAGACAGCAGCAGTGCATGGAGAAACAATGAGGCCAAGAAACATGCAACAGGTGTCCTGTACATGTCACACCAGAGGTGGTCTCACATCATATACACAGCCCATTAAATTTCGCAACAATGAACATAATAAACGGGTGGCTGTGGCTCAGATGGTAGAGCGGGTTGGCCACTAATCACAGGGTTGGCGGTTCGATTCCTGGCCCACATGACTCCACATGCCGAAGTGTCCTTGGGCAAGACACTGAACCCCAGGTTGCTCCCAATGGCAGGCTAGCGCCTTGCATGGCAGCTCTGCTGTCATTGGTTTTTGAGAGTGTGTGTGTGTGTGTGTGTGTGTGTGTGAATGGGTGAATGAGTCACATTGTAAAGCGCTTTGGTTAAAAAAGCGCTATATAAGTGCAGACCATTTATCATTTAATACTTCCAACTGTTGTAAGTATATATTTATTATATTTATAGGCCTATATACAGTTGAGTGCATAAGTTTGCGAACCCCTCGCAGTATCTGCCAGATGTTTATCTTTTTTTAAGAGGTATCTTATAAATTGCATTTTTTTAGCACTGTCCTGATGAAGCTGTTTGACAACAAATATTTAGCCATATTCCATAAGACAAAATAATAACCGAATTTACACATATGATCCTTTTCAAAAGTTTACATACACATGGTTTTTAATATGGTGTGCTACTTCCTCCGTTATCAATGACTGTTTGTATATTTGTGATAGTTGTGCATGAGCCCAAGGGTGTATCCAGCAAATTACTTTTGGGTGGGCCTCAATAAAAATGGATGGGCCAAGTTTTTGCCCAAATTTATTTTTACCAAATTTTCCAAAGCAGTGTATTCACACTTTCAGATATCAGCAATTTATGTATTTTTTAAACTATTTTATAAACATATATTTGAAGTCAAAGAATAATCTTTAATATTCTGGGTTGGCCTAGGTCTAATTTGGGTGGGGGCCCAGGCCCGCCCTTGGCTACACCACTGCATGAGTCCCTGCTTCATCCTGAGCTGTGAAGCATTCCATATATGCTCAAGTACTGAACATTCTTTGGTTTCCCAGCAACTTCTGCACATTTACTTCTTTCCAACAGTGGCTATAAGATGTTGAGGTCCACCTTTTGACACTTTGGGTAATTCAACTATTAAAAAAGGTTCATACATTCATTGATGCTCAAGAAGGCAACAAGCTAAATGTATGTGGGTGATATTTAAACATTTGTAGCATTTGTATGCTAATATATTTATTTATTAATATGACAAACAAAAAGTGTATTTATATTTCAGATTAAATCAGACCCTGTACAGTTGTCTGATTACAAAAAGAATTTACAGAGAAACAAATCCAAATGTGCAAAATTGTTCTAATTTGTTTGCAACTGTGCAATCACCATCCATCACCTCTTTTAACCTTTGGCATTCACCTTAATTTGGCTGTTTCCATTCATGCATGACTTTATTTTAAGAGGCCTTTGGTCAGAGTTTAAAAAAAGGATTCATCAGGAAGCTGCCATACCACTGGTAGCAGCTGTTGCTTGTATGAATATTTCAGTTCAGGGACCCCAAAGGAAAAAGAGAATTAGAGACACATTCAGCCAATTTTCTTTAACAAGACCTCATTGGAAATAATGTCACAGGCCTGCTATGTACAAATGCTATTCTCTGTATTCATGTTTACTTAAATGAGGAGAAATGCTCGATTATATTCTGGATCACCATAAATAGGACTAATTGTGCATTCCACGACAACCAGCCCAACAGGCTGTGATACTGATTTTGGCAAAACAGTGTAACATTAAACCATCTAGATTCTAGATGAATTAATATCCTCTTATCTTAACATTAACAAAATGCACACCTGTCAAAATCACGCAAGTTTTTTTGCTTGAAGGTAGACAGCTGCGCATAAACAAGCAAAGAATTTCATTTTGAGAAACACACACACTGACACATAAACACACTGATGTAAACTCAATCTGCCAGATTTCCAAAGTTCTTTTTTTTACAACAATTTTGAGCAAGTGAAAACAGGTCCTATCTTTATGTGGGTTAGTAATACGATTAAAGGAACCCTCATGCTATCCCAGATGTGTATGACTTTCTTTCTTCTGCTAAATACAAACTTTTAGAAGATTTTTTCAGCTCTGTAGGTCCTCACAATGCAAGTGAATGGTGACCAAAATGTAAAAAAGCACAAAAGCTATCCATACGGTTAAATGTGATTAAATGCATGTGATTATTGTCTCCGCTTTTGTCCATCTCGTTTTTCAGGCCTACTTTTCTGTGAATAAAAAAAATCTATTTTGTCATGTCTGACTCAAAATGAACCAAGAATTGTTGTGTGTTATGTGGACTTAAGGTACATTTCACACATTATACTGGAACTTCAGTGCATCAATTATTACATTAAATAATCAGTTATAATCACTATAATAATACCCAATGTGTTACACAGGCTGTCTTAGATTACCTGCACATGTAAATCTTTCTGTATTGTGCAAATTGTAACACCATATTTGTGTCTTATTTGGCATATTTTGGAAAATAATGAAGAATCATTCCAAAACATATATTTTTTTTAATGATGAATTATTAAGCCTCATATTTTTATATATTAACAAGCCTACCAACTCCATTTAATTTATTTTTAAGTAATTTAAACATAACACAGAGCTTAAAAAATATAGCCAAAAACAAATCAAGGCAATGGTTGTTAATGGTCATTTTATTAGATTTCAATTGATTGTGCTTTTTTTCCTTTCACACCTAGTTTTCTTTTGGCACACCCAAAGTTTTGTTTGTGGCTATGCCAATGAGTAGCAGGGGCAAATTGGGAAGAGGAATCGGCCTGGAATTTTACATTGAAACTGGCACGGGGGGTGGGGTATTTTCTGCATATCACTGCCCCCTTGGGCATATTATGGAGCCGTTTTGTGGCCATTCCACATAATGCGTTGGTCAATTTCAGCTTATCGTGACCTATTCTGCCCTGTTTCGTGTCCGGCCCTTCAGGAAAAGTCCCAGTTCTCCCGATTGCCAGTCCTCCCTTGCTGAGTAGGATATGTGTACAACATTGTGAATGACAGACATTCCAGTTCTGCTGAAATCTGTGGCACTTTCAGTGGGCACAGATGTTGTATGGGCCTGATAGGGTTAAAAACATGCTGAAATCATCAAATAAAATTGGTTCAGAAGACTTTGGCACTCAGGCAGGGAGCTGATACATTACAAGCAGTTTGCTTAAAGGCTGAGCAGCCATCTCTGCAGCACTGGGAGATGTTTCAGCTCTTTATGACTCCTTCCTGAAAGAGAGTTCTGGGAGCAACAAGGCATTACTTTCTCACACACATGCGCATATACACACCAGCAAGGGCCATTTACTTACCAACTAAGGAGATCCTTAAGTGCTAAGCTGTAAATTTGGTTAATTTAGCACAATTCCACAGAGAATAGCTTGGTGTTCTTGCAGGGCAAAAATCCAGCAGGCATGCTGAGAATGAGCGGAGATGGTTGATGTGGTCCTTAGTGGCGTGATCACGTCAGGAACACAGGGCTGACAGCCTGCACCAGAGCTATAAAACAGCACTGCTTGGCAGCCATACAGGCCAGGGCACAATGCACAGCAAAATTAATATTGCTCAAACTTAATCCAATTAGCATGTATTGAAGAAAGATGAAAATGTTCAATACTTAGAGCAAATGGTGTATACAGATGGCCCTTTAAAATTACACGTCTAGGCAATCAACACTGCACAACATCAGGCAAATGTAAGTGATAAATCCTGATATTTCACATTATCATCAAGGGGTCACAGTTTGGCTGGTTAGCACCGCATCGTCCAAGGAGGTCTGTAATACCTGGAGAAAGCTGTCTGCCAGTATTCCCATTATTGTCAATGACAGTTGCTCGGCTGGCTCCAGGAACATTTTGTCATGTGACTCATCACTTGTCAATGGCAGCAGATAGGGTAAAAAGAAGTCCATTTCATGTTATTAAGAGTCCTCAAAAAACAATATGTCACTGGTAAAATGTCTACTATATATAAAGAAGTACTTGCAATTTCTATGATGCTTGGGGGAAAGAAAATGAGTCTGAATATATGGCTGTCAAATGGGAAACACATTTACCTTTGCACTACAAAATTCGGCATGCGAAGAAGGTGTGGGTGGATGTTAAAAGCATGTGAAACCAGCAAATAGAACTTGTCAAGCAGCTACTTTTTTATGTTGCACTTTATACTCTGGGAGTGAGGTTATAAAGAAAGTCAATGCTAGGATTATTTCCTTGTCCACTGTGAAAAATCTGAGTAGCTGTATGAAGCACTTCCCACACATAGGTCATCTCCCAAACAAAGTAACTTTTGTTGTTCAATGCTCGTCAAAGCATGAAAAACTTAAAACCCATGCGAAATCGCATCGTGACATTTTTTTTGCCACTGGCAAAATATGTCCATCCGGCAGAATATGTCCGTCCGGCGAAATTCCTGATGGTTTAGAATTACTTTTCAATGACTGTATTTTACCCACAGACTTTTTCCAAGTAAAGGTGAATGTGGCCAAACGTTAATGTTGTAGTTCTGACATCTACCTGCAGGGGAAAACGACCATTAAAAAAAAGCTAAACAAAAACAAAACATGAACTACTTTTTCAAGCAACACATAATTTGCAAATATTTCATTATATTATAGTAGATGTTTGACCAGTGGCCAGTTTTTTGGAGGGTCCTTAGATTTTTCCTAGTCTTTTGCATTTGACGTCACAGCTCAGGATAGTCACTTTAATTTTCCAGTGACTTTACACTGATTACTGAGTGATTAATTAACTCAGTTGACTGGCAAAAAATAAAAAATAAAGACTGCAGAATTAAGCACCCATAAGCAGAAATGGCAGATTTCAAATTGCACGCTTCAATTGATGCATGTGCCTGCTGGACAACTGCCATTGAGATGAATAGGAATGCTATCTAATAGCTTTCTCCAGGTATTACAGACTACCTTCATTAACATAACCGAGTGCTGTAACCGATGTGTACACTGCCTCTGTGATCAGAAGAACCTGCAGACCACAATGTTCATCTGTCAAGGATACAAACCAGACCATTTTCAACTTGAAATTTTTTGAAAGAAAAAAGCGAGAGGGAGAAATAAAAGCCAGCTACCAAATTTGTCCATTCATGCGACTCTTAAATCAGATTTGATTGAGAGGGAGCAAAGAGAATTAGAGGAAAAACAGGCCTTTTGATGAAGCATGCCAGATATGATGACATTTATCTTTACAGTAATGCGCTGACACTAAAGGCACCAGCGACATTTGTTTGAATATGACCATAAGGAATGACTCCTGCATCTCCAAGTGCATCCTCTCGAACAGGGTGAAGCTAAATAAGAGCATTTAAAATGCCTTGTTTGCACCCGCAGCCCATGCATTTTAAGTTTAGGCCTTCAGTGCGATTCTTGTATTAAGAAAACACAGTTTCACAATGAATAAAACACTATATGCATCATAAATTACATGGCAGTCAACTAATAATAGCAATTGATATTTTAAAAACATGTCCACGCACGAAAGCCAAAACCAAGGAGGTCTAATACCAAGAAAAAAGCTCTCTTTTTGTTTTGTTTTTTGGGATTTTCTCCCCTTCATCTCCCAATTTGTAATTCCCTCGTGGTCCTCATGGTGGCGTAGTGACTCGTCTCAATCCGGGTGGTGGGGGACAAATGTGGAGTCACACAGCACGTCCTGGTATTTGAATTAGCGAACTCCTGGGGTCCACGAAAAAGTTCTCTTTTAAATTTTGTTTAATCAAGGTTCACCAGGGGTGGACTGGGAAGAGAAATCGGCACAGATTTTACATAGAAACTGGCCCAAAAGTTGTTGAGCTTGGGTGTCACTTTTCTGCATATCGCTGCCCCCTTAGGCATATAGCGGTGCCATTTTGTGGCCCATTTTTCATAACCTGGTGGCTCATTTCAGCATATCGCGGCCCATTTTGGCTCATTTGGCAGCCAGTCAAGTGGCCCGCCCGGTTCGCTCGATGGCCAGTCCACCCCTGATCGGCCCCAAAGTGCGTCGGCCAACTGCATAAATGCGCGGTATGCCAGAATACAAATCCAGCCCTGGGGTACACGGTTCCTTTTCAAAACTTGATCTGAAACTGAAAAGTCAAGCAGTCTAATTTACACTTAGAAAACTCCTGATGTTGCAGTAACAATGCAAAAAGCACTTACCAGTTTGCTTGAAGTGAAAATCAGCCTTTCTTTCCTGTTTAATAAATCAATTGCATGATCATGCAGAACATCTCAGGTTATTATAAACCATAAGGATCTCTTTCTCAACAGCAATACCAGCAGTGAAGACAGCCGTCTGGTCAGCAAGATCTTGCGCTCTTCGCTTTCAAATTACGTACATCACTTAAAGTGTTATTGCGTCACTCAAGGCCAGCTAGAAGGCCAGGACTGGACATATCCTAAAGATCCCATCCACAAGAACAAATAAATCAATCTGATTGGCTGATGAATCTGACAATATGACTTTAGATGCCTATTCACTGCAGTGTTGAGGGATTCTGCAAAAATTCTGAAGGCCGGACATGGTGGAGCTCATACTCAAGTGCTGCTTCGGATTCGGGTATGTGATTTGAGAAACTGTGTCACACTTTAGATAAAAGTGGATTTGGATTGGATAAACTTTTAGTTTTTTGCTATTCGTTTGTAGATGAATTAGGAGTGGAAAGCGATTGTAAATACATAGGCATAAATGTGAATAAGAAAATATTTATTTATTAGGCATGTTACGCAGCAGAGAAGGCTTTGCTGGCCCTGAGAAATCGCCACTGATTGTTTGGTGCAGCAGTTGTGACCTTTACGAAAAGAAAAGTTAAAACAGGTGGAACGTGGCATGTGCTAATCTTTCACATCATGGACTAAACTAAAAACACTGTCATTTAATACCCAACACATCAGCAATGTGACATTTTCAGCATACAAGAGGTGGAGTTTGGGAAGATTTTGCTGATACTAATAATAGACATTGTTCACCACAAATGTGTTTCAGTTAACAGAGGAACTTTGACAGTGCCAAACACCTTCCAAAAGATGATAGAGCTCTATGCAAACTTTTTTTTTTTTTTTGTAGCTGCAAGTAGCTGAAATTTCAAACACAATATATAGTCAGCAGTTTTGTTCAATTTTGTCTCTCAAATGAGTTCAACCGACACCAAATCAATGGGCCGGAACTAATTGCTGTATTTTGCATCTTTATCCCCCTTGTTTTCCTCAAAATACACAATAACTAATTAGTTGTGTGTCACAATGCTGTCTTAAACATATTTCTTGTCCCATTAGTGCATTTTGAGAGGACCATCAACCATGAAAACCAACATGATCACACAGGATGTCGGCATGTTGTTTCTGAAAGATCCAGTAGGCCTACTCTTGAATCAGCCATATTATGCCGAATCACTGACAAGCGGCATCTCCCATCAGACATTTTTGCATCAGCTCTTGCAGGTTTACCTTCCATTGTGGCATAACCAGAATACTGTTGCGGCAGTGTGTGAGACCCAAGTTCACATACCGCATTGAAACCAGGAAGTAATCAGTGATGAGCGTGATTCTGAGATTTTTTTACCCCAAGATTTCATTTTTACTCCACTGATTGTTAGGTTTTGGGGGACAGTTTATAAAATGTGCTTTCCTCTTCACTGCATTACATCCTGTGCAGCTGAAAACAGCTAGCTTTACAACTCCCTTTTGGCACCCCTCTGTGGGCATTTTACCCTGAAAATGGAGCTCACTTGTGCCCATATACCCAGCACTTACTGCTTTGGTCACAGGGGGCAGTATTTATATTTTTGGCAAGCCCAGTTAAAGAAAAGTCAAGGTACTGAAAACAATATGAAATACCATTTCCCACCACATATTTCATTATTTAATGGCTTTATGGTTTCCAACAACAATTTTAGCACAGTATTAAAGCACACAACATTTTATGCAAGCAGCTCATTTCTAAACAGTCTTTAATAAACACGTTAATGACAGAGAACCCCTCCAGCTGTACAGGAGAAGAGTTATTTCTCCAGGCAGCAGACATCTTACTTATTCCACAGTCATTAAGAGCTGTGCTGCAGGATATAGCAGAGATGCTGTAATTACAAAGGTACCGTGATGAGGAAGTAAACACTGGTATTCATTGTCTTAATTAAGGCATAAACTCTAAGCGCTAAGCTAAAAGAAGCTCTGTTGGTTTAGACACAGAGTTATAGGAGTGACATTTTGAGCATGTCAGTGTCATACAGCATGTCCTCCCAGGGTGAAACTGTGCATTTGAATGTGTAAAGTAAGCCAGAGAGGAAGACTGGAGTTGTCTTGAATGATTGAATGAATCATTTTTGCAATTTCTTGTTTTGCCAGCTTCGCATTCTGATAAATGTAAGCGCAGCATAGTTCTAGCGGGAAGACTAGCAGCTGTACATCATCGCACCGTTAGCTGGGTAATTCCGAGTCAATCACATGTAAGCCATTGCTTTATAAGTCTGCTCACAATCTAACACAATGCTGTTTCAGTGTGCTAACGCGGCAACCTCCACCACCCCAAGTTAAGTCCCATCCTGCATGGGGGTAGGCTCCTCGCCCCTGCCTCCTATCTCCAGCAGGATATGATGGTTCCGAGTACAACTTCTTCGGACCACCTAACGGGGCCTACGCCAAAGATAGACATTACTTTTCTGTTTTATATTCATCAAATAAATGTCATCTTAAATTTCCCTCAAGTCTGCGAGTCTTCCTAATAGAACCCCTCTTCTTCCACTACGCATGGAGAGCACATAAATTGTCCAATAGTCAGAAATCTTTTAAAATCTAGTTTAACCCTCGAAAGGATATGTGGGTAAAAAATTACCTTGCATTCAGTTTTTAGGACATTTTTTTTACATGAATTGGTCATTTTCAAAGATACTTTTTATTGTCTCCAGATGGTCATTTTTTACTTTAAGACCCAGAATTTTTTTTTAAAATGTCAATGAACTCTGAATTTGAAGACATGTTCAATTGTTTTGTTTAAAATTTTTATGTATTTTTGAATAACTTTGAACAGATCTGTGAAAACAGCCTTTTTTTTTTTCATTGTTTTTACATTTCAAATCTGACGGCTCCTCAGCTCATGTGACTTTATGGGATAGCAAAATGTCCACTGGTTGCAGACTTTAAAATCTCAGTGTATGTAGGTCATTCAGGTACTGTTATGAATACGGTGTATTCAAATATCCTACACTGTTTTTCACATACTGTGTTGCAGAGAAGCACACAAAAATAGACACAAGGTCTGATAAGGAAAAAAGAGCAAGTCCTATCTAAACCAAACATAGTGTTTGTACCAGGTCAGCCTTTGCTTTCACTTTCTCCTCTGCACCCACTGCATCTCTCAGGTGCTGCACATGCACATGTCTATATGATTTGTCTAATTTGCAAGCCTTGGCTAGGGCTGCACCTGTTGCCTCGCCACCGCCCGCAGTCCTGGGTCCTCAAGAGTCTGACAAGCACCAATAGATAATCCATTCTACCCCCATAACAGGGACACTCTTCCTGCCGGTGTTGGACAAGGGCATTTTTCTCCAGTGGAGTGCTCATATCCGCCATGGCGCTGATGGCTCATTACTGGCCAATTCATAAATATTGTCTCCAGGATTACCACTTCCAAGCCCCTCTCAGCTCCCCAGAGATTGATTCTTCTCTTTTACACTCTGCTATTTTTTCACTCTTTCTGTTTTTCACACCCCATTCTCAGTTCTTCCATGCCTCCTCCGACTATACGCAGACACCTCACAGTTTTGACCACCAGAGCCTCAGCACTTGCCACATGAGGACGCCGGCTTTGAATTTGTTCCATTTAGAATTGAAACAGGGCCAGAGGAACATTAAGTGACAGCAGCCACACAGCAGGGCGAAATGCAATCCTGCTCGATTGAACAATCATATAAGTGATGACAAAGTGCTTTATGGCTGTATGGGCTTTGTTGCACATGGGTTTAGCCCACTAAGGCCTTATGTAGCTGGTGTCATCTGACCTTGGCCCATTTTCACCTTACTGTAGTACTCAACATGTGCTCCCAAATGTGCGGTCTGATCTGCTAAGGTTCTTACAACTTATAGACCAAGAAAGTGCATCCGTGTTAAGCTAAAATAGATGTTTTTTACAACTAAAAAGATTTTGTGTATTTGTGATTTTGCTCTAAACATTAATGCAAAATCGAATAGGAAGTGCTAAAATAGTGTAGCGCTACAAATAAGTCTAAATTATGTCATTGGTATTCTTTTCAGTGCAAACACTTCTATGTAAATAGAAAGCAACAGTGCCTGTCCACTTTTTCAGATGTTTTGTATCTGGAAGTATTTCCATAGGGATTTCAAAAAACTCACAAGATTACAAGTTTTGATTTGTAGCATAAAAGGTATTTGAAAATTGACAAAAAGGCCAAGATAGAAAGACTACTTTCTCATGTGAGAACGAACTACAATGCCATGAAGTATTGTGAATGATGTAATCGAATTAAAATCATTACCATTACACGATTTCCATATTCCTTTAGTGATTTGATTGCTAAAAGAATGCAGACATGCACATGCACACATTACTCTTAGCAGATTTCCCCCTCTGTGTTTTGCAGAGTGAACTGCAACATAGCATGCTGTCGACTTGCAGCTGCACAAACAAGATTTTCCTGTGTATAATACCATCTGTCCATCAGCTGATTTCTTTTGAGTATAGGAGACCCTGTGGTGTTCCAGAGGTCTAGGCCCACATTAGCACAACATCAAACGGGTTCTGTCCTACACATGCAGACTGCGTGCACTCCTACCCATCTTATCTAAGACGGAAGGAGGAAGTCACCCCTCCAGTCCATCCCTGTAGAATTAGGCTTGACCTTTCTCATGCAAAGCTAAGAGGACTTGGAGTGGGTTTCTGGCCTGGTGGCAGGGATTTTGTCCAGAGATACTGCTTTAATGGGGCACCTGTTGTGCTACTGTTAAAAATAAAGTTAGGTATGGCTGACATTGACTGGTATCTATAATATGGAATGCATTCTAATTCCAGTGTATGACAGCACTGTGGTGTTGAAAGTGATGTTTAGACCCTGTCTACACCATTGACGTGGTCTGTACTGTCGCAATAGCTTGAAGCTGTCTACACTGGACGCAAAGTGAACATTCAAAATGACACACAGAAAGCAAGGACCTGTATTCTGCTTTATTTTCAACATAAATGCACTGGTAAACATTTTCTCATTATATAATTATTATTTTAATGTTATTTATGCCAAAACTACATAAATGTGGTTGGAAACAAAAGATTATCAAAACGAATAGACTAGATACATCATTAGCTGGTTTTAATTGTAAAGTGTTGGAAGTTATTTAAATAACAAATAAAACTAATGGCAAAAAATTATTCCCCAGTATATATTTAAGTTAAAATAATTTGATTATAGTCAGACATGTAGTACAGGGACTGGAGTAGCTCTGCAGCAATTCAGCAAAAGAACAGGGCATCAGTCCACTGTCTGCAAGGTATAAGGGTATATTTTGATGGTATTAAACTTTCTACATATTTTTATGCAATTTTTGTGCAATATAGTTTGCCATTTGAATTTCTCACAAACCCATGCATTTCCATGATGAACCCATAAGGGTTTACGAACCTTATTCAGAAAACAATGCGTTACAAAATACTTTGCATTAAATGTCTTGATGCTACCCCTGAGACCTGTGCAGCTTTTTTAGATTTCTTTATTGGTAAGCTTGATGTTTTATGATCTTGCATCACTGCTATTAGTTATGACCCCTCTGAACATGTTTCATGTTTTACAGAGTTGACAGATATAGTCCTTCATATGAAGCCAAACAAACACACAAAACAACAACTTTAACATGATCAATGTCACAAATTTGCTAACATTTGATTATTGACTCAGAAATAGTGCAGCATCTTAAATTTTCTCTTAATTTTACATCATAATGCTAATTTGTTTTATATTTTTCACAATCCTTAAACCTGCTCATTACCAGAGACTAAAAACAGTTCAAGGAACGAAAACAAAAAATGCAACCGAAAGCAGGAACAAAGTCATTTTCAATTGTTCCTGAGTGAAAACTATGTATATTTTGAAATGCTGGTAACCGGTTATAATCGGTTAATTACGTTCCAATAATATTTTCATGAAACTGAAGGCCAAAGGGTTTATCACTGTATATTTTTGGAATGACACAACTTCGTGTTGTCTGAAAAAACATGTGATTTGATCCTGAAGAAAACCAGGGCATCACACATTTTGCCTAATTACCTGTTGTGGATGTACTGAAGCATTCTGTGAAATTAAGACCTTTTAACAATTATGTATAATAAAATATACATGCACAATGAACCCAGAAACAAGGAAAAAATTATCAGAGGTAAAAATTTAATTTCTCAGTTGTTTCCAAGTCTTCACTGAATTATTGTTAGATATGATACATTAACACAGATTTGATGCTGCCGGGTTTTGACTCGAAAGAAGTAAAAAAGAATCAGATCTGTAAATAAAATTATTCTTGACTTAACAGCATGCTTGTTATAATTTCTATACCGATATATTTCCCACACTGTAAAAAAAAATGTAATGGTTCATTTTCACTTATTTTGGAGAGGCAAGTGGCTTATTTTGGGCTTGTTTTTCAAGACCACATTGCTTGTTCCTCTTCCTAGATCTGGAAACCTTGCAACTGGTTTTTCACCCACCCATTAGTGCTGAGTAGTCATTTAAAAAATAATATTATTAACCATTCTTAACCAGTTGTCATTTGGACAGGAGGCTCCGGAACTTCGAACCAAAATTAAAAAATATTGTTTTCAGAATGAAGCGAAATAAAAAACATTTTGTTTTAGTCCCTGCTCAGTACTCAGACTTTTTAAATCCAATGCATATTATTTTTAAGGTTTACAAAACGTCCTGGTTACTTTCATACTTTCCATTCCCTGACATACGGGTATAAAAGGAGCTGGCTTGCAACCACTCATTCAGGTTTTGTGCTTAGGAGCCGAGACAAGGTCCTGGACATTTCAGCAGGTAGTTCAGTGATGTGGCAGGAGGGACACAATGCCGCCTTCTCTCCATCAGGGAACGTAGGTTATGAAAGTAACCAGGCCATGGAGACCACACCCTGACTGAAGGGGAGGAAAATGTGTGGAAATATGGTCTTACCGAGTCTTGTCGGCAATGTCTCATTTGGAGAAGTCCCCGTGGTAGGCCCTACCCGGAGGGCGGGGGAGCTCTACAAACATGGTGATCGGGGCAGAAGGGTCTCTTTATCAACAGGGAAAGTGTTTTGTGGGAGGTACATCACACAGGGTTACATACGGGCAACCAGTGCATGTGGAGCACCTACCCCAGTTCAGGGCCAAGTCAGCACACGTACTGGGCTGATACTCGCCTGCCACAGAGCTATGGAGGAAGGACATCCAGGGTCCACAATTTTGTGAACACAACTGGGGTAAAAAGTGCACGTTTTCGCCTCCAGGAGGGGAAAGGCAATATATGCAACAGGTACACCCAGCTATCCCAGAACTTACTTGCCTCTACCTGACAACACACGGGACTAGAGCAGCTCAACCAAGGTGTTGGGTGTTGCCCAGCCCACTCTTTGCAAATATCTGCTAAAGAGGTGCCATTGGTCAGAGCCCAGGAGGCCACCACACTCCTAGTAGAGTGTACTCAGTGTACTCAGTGTACTCCTAGTAGAGTGTACACAGTGCTCCCTTTCCGCTGTTCCCCAAAGCAGACAAAGAGCTGCTCGGAGCATCTAGAGCTCTGTGTGTGATCCAAATATATGCGTAAAGCACGCACCGGACACAGCAATGACAAGGCTGGATCTGCCGCCTCCTGGGGCAGGTTTGCTTGCAAGTTCACCACCTGATCCCTAAATGGGGTCGTGGGAAGCTTGGGCATATAACTCAGTCGGGGTCTCAGGACCACGTGAGAGTATTCCGGACCAAACACAAGACATGTGCCGCTGACAGAGAATGTCTGCAGGTCCCATACACTCTTGATGGACATGAGCGCAGTCAGGAGGGCAGTCTTTAAGAGACCGCCTTCAGCTCAACTGACTGCAGGGTCCCATTGGACCACAGAGAGATCCCATGAGGGAATGAGGCACAGTCTGGGAGGATTCAACCTCCCTGCGGCTCTATGGAACCTGATGATCAGGTCGCGCTTCCTGAGATACTTAGTGTCAACTGCATCTTGGTTATCATGACCGGGCGATGTGCTGCACAGTGCCATGCCCATCTCGGGACTCGAGTCTGAAGTCAGTGCTGAAGCAGTCTCACATGCATCAACCTGAGTGGCTACCGAGGACGCATATGAACCAGGAGCCAGAACAAATGAAATTGTTTAAGTGGGACCAGCATCCACCACCTGAACACTTTCAGACAGTTCAGCACAGACTGCGCGCTCTTGCTCATGAGGCGCACCATCATAGAGACTGAGTCTAAATCCATGCCGAAAAAAGAGATGCTCTGTACTGGGGAGAGCTTACTCTTTTCCCAGTTGACCCAAAGCCCCAGCCAGCTTAGGTGGCTGAGCACCAGGTCCCTGTGCGCACACAACAAATCTTGAGTGAGCTAGAATCAGCCAGTCATCGGGATGGTTGAGGATGCGGATGCCCAATTCCCTTAGTGGGGCAAGGGATGCCTCTGCGACCTTCGTGAAGGCATGAGGTGACAGGGACAGACTGAAGAGGAGGACAATATACTGGTACACCCAGCTCTCGAAACCAAACTGCAGGAAGGGCCTGTGTCGAGGTAAAACCAAGATGTGGAAGTACACGTCCTTCAGGTCTACCTCGCAGGAAGCTCGCTAAAATGCGTTTTTGCATCAGTATCTTACCCGGGTCAGTATTCGCAGGTTCAAGATTGGACACAGCCCACCACCTTTCTTCGGTACAATGAAGTAGGGGCTGTAAAACCACTTAATTTCGGTTGGAGGGACAGGCTCTATCGCATCCCTCCGTAGAGGGGGTGCGATCTCCGCGCGCAAGGTAGCGGTGTTCTCGCTGGACGGTGGACGCCTGGCAAACTAAATTGCAAAACCAAGTTGGACGTTCCTGGTTAGCCACCGCGACAGGCTGGGGAGTGCGACCTACGTCCACAAGCCCAGGGCGAGGGGGACAGAGGGGACAATGGCGTCGGACGTACCAGCGGGTGGGGCCTCACAGAGTGGCAGAGCCTGAGGCGCAACGTTGAGGGGGCTCGAACCCCAACACCATGTCCGAGATGAGTCTAGGGATATTGAAGCCCTTACCTCCCTCCGTATACCCACCATAGGAGCGATCTGATACAGGGAGGAGGAAAATTGTCCTTGCGGCCTGTCACAACAGTCCCGGCATGGGCGCAATTGTACCAGAGCTGGGTGTGCAGGGGAGGGGGGCCCACCTCCAGAGTGCCATACCTGAAATAAAGGAATGGTGCCCAGCGGTCGTGACAACGACGGCCATGACACTGTATGTGTGACCCTGGGTTGCCTGTCTCTGCGACGCTTTGGAGCCTTCCTTGGGTATTTGGCAGCGGGCTGTGAGACAGGGGGTGTCTACTTCCTGCAGGGAGTTCTACGCTGGGGCCAAACTGCTGGGGCAGGCTGTGGCGGAGCCAGGGATGCCCTCTGTGATGAGCAGATGGGGTGCGGGATCTTGATCCGCATTAGGGCAGGATGTGCTGAATAGCCTCCATCTGCTTCTTAACTGCCGAGAACTGCTGGGAAAAGTCCTCGATGGTGTCGCCGAACAGGCCAAACCCGAAGGTGGGAGCCTCGTTGGGGCCTCGTTGTTAGACTAAACCAGCCCGCTTTCTGGTGATGCATCAAGATCTCACCCTGAGATGAGCCAGCGGTCCCATCGCAAAACTCGACTGGGGCAAACGAGCGTGCTGGGGAATGGGAGGTCTGTGGGGGTTTACCCGGCGGGGCTGGGGTGGCTTTCCGTCTGAGTAAGGATAGCCACGACCACAAAGTTGCCATAGACATGCTCTCACAGTGAGAACACGACCCATCCACAAATGCTGTCCCCGCGTTGGCAGTACCCAAGCATGTGAGGCAGCGATCGCGGCTGCTGGAAACGGAGAGGTTCCGACAGCAACCAAGAATTATACACAAATGGAAAGGCATCTTTAAAAAGACGATGTAATTCTTTTAGAAGGAAATATACTCTTTTAGAAGAAGAATATATACTCTTTTAGACTGCTGAAGTGCCCAGGGGCATTCTCTGCACTATACCAGTGCAAGTGGGGGAGAAGCCACTGTAATGTGCCGTAAATCCAACAGCTTTGCAGAGGTGAATTGATCGGTGGAGTAACTCAGCTCGCTGAAACACAACCGCTTGGCTCCGAAGAAAAAATCTGAATAAGTGGTTTCAACCCAGCTCCTTTTATCCCCGTATGTCCAGGGGAGTGGCATATAAATTCTACTCGCCAATTCCCATTGGCCTTTTCTCAAAAATCAGAGGTGTTTGGGGCTCCCAAAGGTGACCCCTAGCGACCAAATCCTATAAAATTACTTTGTTAATTAGGCCATAGGGGTTCCACAGACAAAATTTTTGGGAACCCTTTTTCCAATGCACAGAGAAGAATTTCATGCTTTGCTCCATTAACTATTCCTTAAAGTACACATCTGAAGTGGTTATAAGAAAAAAAAATATGGATAGCAAAAGACAATCCAGGTTGTAATTTCTTCAAGTGAGCGCAGCCAGTGTGCAGTGAACCTCCTGGGGAAGGAAGGGCTAACAACCCTTGCATTGATCCAAGGAGACACTCAGTCCTCTAACCTGCTGAGTGCTCAGTTCAGGAGAACAAAACAGTTCAGCACACATCAATACAGCTGCAGCCTATTGACTGTTTAGCAAAGCCCACTGATGGGGCTGAAGCCCCCAAGTACCAGCAAAACCTGGGGTGACACCTTCAACATCTATATAAAACCCTTTTCCCTCATCTGTGCAGCCAGATAAAGAAACACTAATCTGCATGTTGTATCTGCTCTAGCTTTATAACATTTTTCCTGTTTAAAGGGTAAATTCACCCAAAAAATTTACATTCTTTCATTTTCATTTACTAACCCCCCGTATAAGGCTAAATGACAGCCTTGGTAACTATGCACTGCATCTTTTTTTCCATGAAATGAAGGCTAACATTGTGCCTAACATCTCCATTTGTGTTCAATGAAAGGAAGTAATACGAGTTTGGAACCAGCAATGGATCAGTGAATGAATGATGAATGAATTTTAATTTATGGGTGAACTATTCCTTTAAGTGTAGGCCCAGATCACACTGTTCGTTGGTCTCACCCACCTTTCCAATGAAAAGAATTGGAGATTGGGATGGAAGAGGCTTTCTAGGCAGGAATGCACAGCTTGTCCCATAAGACACTAAATGATGTACAAGTGCATTTATTACAGCAGCCCCTATAAATCTGAGCTTGGCCTGAACTCCGGGGAGAGGTTAATGGATTACAAAGGGATGCGGTATCGAACCTTTCAAGAAGTTTATACACCACATTAATATGTGCAAGGTTATTGATCATTTAGACCTTGACAGACAAATTAAATTCATAAACTTGATAATGCACTGGAATATTTGTATTGCTTACTACAGTGGAATGAGCCGTTTTTAAATTTTGTATTTTTAATAGTGCTGTTTTAGGATCAAGGTCTATCGACTGAAATTCACTTAGAGAGTACATTAAAAATGTCAAGAAGATTGCTGACCTAATGTGAAATTCAGAGTAAGATTACGTATTTATTAAATCCTATGCAAATTTAACGCATTTCCTTTTCATCTTGCATTGGCTTTTATGGACAAAAAAAGTGTCCGCCACCTTAGGCGGGGGAAACAGGGAACCATCCAAGCTGTATACAGCAATGATGGGACGCCGTTGACCTCAACCGAGTAGGTTATTGGGCGGTGGAAGGAACACTTTGAAGAACTCCTAAATCCCAACACGACCTCTATGCTAGAGGCAGAGCCAAAGGCTGATGGGGTATCAGATTCTATTTCCCTGGGGGAGGTCACTTAGGTAGTCAAACAGCTCCACAGAGGCAAAGCCACTTGATTGATGAGGTCCGACCAGAAATGCTGAAAGCTTTGGATGTGGAGGGGGTGTCATGGATGACACGCCTCTTCAACATTCCATGGAAGTCTGGGACAGTGCCTAAGGAGTGGCAGAATGGTGTGGTGGTTACCCTCTTCAAAAACAGGGACCAGAGAGTGTGTGCCAACTACAGGGGTATCACACTTCTCAGCCTCCCTGGTAAAGTTAACTCCAAGGTGCTGGAGAGGAGGATTCGGCCGATTGTCGAACCTCGGATTGAAGAGGAGCAATGCGGGTTCCATCCTGGCCGTGGAACTACGGACCAGATCTTTACTCTCGCAAGGATCCTGGAGGGGGCCTGGGAGTATGCCCATCCAGTCTACATGTGTTTTGTGGATCTGGAGAAGGCGTATGACCGGGTCCCCCGGGAGAGACTGTGGGAGGTGCTGTGGGAGTACCGGGTAGGAGGTCCTTTCTTAGGGCAATCCAATCCCTGTACGTCCAAAGCGAGAGCTGTGTCCGGGTCCTCGACACGAAGTCGAGTTCGTTCCATGTGAGGGTTTGTCTCCGCCAAGGCTGCGCTTTGTCACCAATTCTGTTTGTGATATTCATGGACAGGATATCGAGGCGTAGTCGAGGTGGGGAAGTTGTGCGGTTCTTTGGGCTGGGGATCTCATCGCTGCTTTTTGCATATGATGTAGTCTTCATGTCATCATCGGTCCGTGACCTTCAGCTCTCACTGGATCGCTTGGCAGTCGAGTGTGAAGGGGCTGGGATGAGGATTAGCACCTCTAAATCTGAGGCCATGGTTCTCAGCAGGAAACCGATGGAGTGCATACTCCTGGTATTGGAAGGAGGTATTGCCCCAAGTGAAGGAGTTCAAGTACCTTGGGGTCTTGTTCATGAGTGAGGGGACAATGGAGCGGGAGGTTGGCCGGAGAATCGGGGCAGCGGGGGCGGTATTGCACTCGCTCTATCGAACCGCTGTCATGAAAAGAGAGCTGAGCCGGAAGGCAAAGCTCTCGATCTACCGGTCAATTTTTGTTCCTACCCTCACCTATGGTCATGAATGCTGGGTCATGACCGAAAGAACTAGGTCGCGAGTACAAGCAGCCAAAATGGGCTTCCTCAGAAGGGTGGCGGGCTTCTCCCTTAGAGATAGGGTGAGGAGCTCAGTCATCCTTGAGGAGCTCGGAGTAAAGCCGCTGCTCCTTTGCGTCGAAAGGACCCAGTTGAGGTGGTTTGAGCATCTGGTAAGGATGCCCCCTGGGCGCCTCCCTAGGGAGGTGTTTCAGGCACGTCCAGTTGGGAGGAGGCCTTGGGGAAAACCCAGGACTAGGTGAAGAGATTACATCTCCACACTGGCCTGGGAACTACTCTGGGTCCCCAAGTCAGAGCTGGTTAATGTGGCTCGGGATAGGAAAGTTTGGGGCCCCCTGCTGGAGCTGCTGCCCCCGCAACCCGACTTTGGATAAGCGGTTTAAGATGGATGTATGAAAATAAAGTTAGGTTTAAGATTTTGGATAGGGAGGTTGGTTTTCTTCTCGACAGAATATTAACCTTAAAAACCCAATTAATCTCGGAAATAATGTGATACGTGTAATGAACCACATAATATAATTTTTTTTAAAATGTCAGCGCCACATAATTTTCAAGATATCAGGCTGGACATGCATCATTTGCATGAAATCGTGTTTTCAAAATAATTTGCTAAGTTTTTTGCCTATATTTAAAGAGGACAGTAAAGAGGTGAGAGGAACGACAGGGAGTAAAATAGGTGAGTGGGATTGGATCTCAAGCCAGATTCACATCAGGCCACATGTCCGACTAATTAGTTTTTCTATTGAGATATTGTTTATCTATTATGGTGTCAAGCATTAATAAATATTAATGCATTCTTCAATACCTTGTATAAAAATGGAT